>JAPMOB010244104.1:0-66297 GCA_029875015.1 Lepomis gibbosus | reverse complement strand
CCCCCAACCCTGTACACAGGATAAGCGGTTGATGATGGACATTACTGTTATGTCCTCACTTTAAAGACACATCAAGTAAAAACTGGCCCAACTTGCCCCACTCTCCCCTAAATTCTTTATTGCTTATTTTGTGAATTTTTGCAAATTCCTGGTTAATTGGCCTGTATTTTTTTTTGCATTGTTTGTATTAGTATTGTACTATTATTTGTACATTTTTAATCTCTTTACTTTTTCTATAATATTTCTGTATTTATGTTCATGTGTAGCTACTGCTAAGCACCAATATATAGGCTACCATGGCAAATTCCTGGTATGTGAAAAATGTATCTTGCAAAAAACCCCGATTCTGCTTCTGTTTTGACTCTAACTTTTTGTTGTTATGGTATGGCTAATATAATTTGTCCCTGAACATTTATAAATCCAACAGACGCCCTTACGCTGACCCCTTCCCCTCCTGACCCCTCCCCGCCGGGCGGTCCCACCACGTACAGCGAACGCCCTGTATCTCTGGAGACAGCCAATGAGCTTGACTCCCTGCTACGTTAGCGCAGCTCTGGCAAAACAACAGTCCGTCTCTATTTGTTTCCTGTTAGCATTAGCAGTCTCAACGCAGCCACTGACAAACGGAACGGGGAAAATGTCAAATTAACGCAAGCGTGTGCTTGTGGTCGATGTTATCTGTGTTTTTTGGCGTTAGAGTACGCGGAAGGCAGAGCTAATCGGAGCTGCGGACGGGCTGTTAGCTCCTAGCTAAGTGTAGCTATCGTCGGCTATCCAGCTGAAAACGATGGGGTCCATCCTGAGTCGCAGAATCGCTGGTGTCGAGGACATCGATATCCAGGCCAACTCGGCCTATCGATTTCCACCGAAATCTGGTATGTTATTGTCTCTTGGCTGAATTCAGGTTTCCTATTAAAGTGGATCTTGTGAGGGAACACACTCGGTTAGCTAACGTTAGTTCCTCTCTGTTGATTATCATTAGCGATAAAACCGCTAGACAACGATTGGAAACATAAATGCGCCTGTTTGCTGCAGATGGATCACTCAGAAGATCCTGTGATATTTCCATTATGTATCAGACATTTTGCAGAGGACTGTCAGATGAATCCAAATTTAGTTTTATTATTAAGTTACTAGCATCGTGATCATAACGAATATATTATGTGTCCAACAACAACGGATGTAATGTTACAGACTTCGACTAAGTTTAATCCACATTTAATATAAGCTACAAATGTATTTAAATTAAGTCTGTCTTAGTGTTACGTTTATATTGGACTTTTACTTAGTAGTTTTAAAACAATTAAAACACCGTAAATGCAAAAACTAGCCGAGAAGAGAACCTGAAAATATAATATAATCACTGCCAGTCTGAAATAGTTTTGGGGTTTGAGTTTTGGTGATGTGGCTGTACTGAAATGACAAAACAGTGATTCTCCAAAGAGTCATATTACACTTCAGCTAAACTATTTTATCTTTACATGCAGGTCATTTGAAAGAATATAAGCATATAAATTGGGTTATTGTTTGCATTCACACAGACAGAAAGAAAATGATCAGTGTCACTATATTATACTGCTCGCAGTGTCTTTGTTATTCTCTCTATTTTTTTTCTCGTCCTTAGGGAATTATTTTGCAAGCCACTTCTTCATGGGGGGAGAGAAATTTGACACGCCACATCCAGAGGGATACCTTTTTGGAGAAAACATGGATCTGAATTTTCTTGGAAATAGGCCAGTCCAGGTGAGAACAGCTGTTTCTTCACCAGAGTTGTTTTAATCGTCATGAGAATTCAGAGCTGTGTATTTTCCACAGCTTTAAAAAAAATCTGTAATGCAGTTCATCATTTCTGTTCTGTAACTGGATTCGTCAAACCATGTAGATAATTTAAAGTCAAGTGTCGTTATTTGTATTGCTGTTATGATTTTGCTAGTTTCCATATGTGACACCTGCACCCCACGAGCCTGTGAAAACCCTGAGGAGTCTGGTCAACATTAGAAAGGATTCTTTGCGCTTAGTCAGGTAAAGATAGCGAGGCACTATTAAGATGAACTATTTTAACGAGAAGACTTTCGATCGTGCCGACTCAATGTTTGCCAAACCTCTTGATTGTAGGTATAAAGATGACTCAGACGCTCTGGTGGAGGATGGTGGAAAACCAAAGGTTCAGTATGGTGTGGAGTTCACCTTTGATGCTGATGCCCGGGTGGCCATCACTCTCTACTGCCAAGCCTTTGAGGAGTTCTCCAATGGGATGGCAGTGTAAGAATTTGATCTCAGATGAAGCTCTAGTAGCACAAAGGATGAGAAATAACAGAATCTGAACCTTATCATGTCTTTTATTCATTAAATGTAAGTGTCACATCTAAACCCATTTATGCATCCTGTTTGAATTCAGGATTCATAAAAAAACTGACACAGCAGCATCATTTCAGTGGAAAACATTGTGCCAGAGACATTGAAACTCTGTTTGAAGGGTAGAGAGATTCGAGCCTTAGAGCACAACGACTAAAATAGATACGCTTAGCAACCACCAGTCACCATGGATACTGCAGATAAGACTTAGAAGAAGATGAAAGTAAAAGTTTGCACTGAAGTTAATGTGTTATGATTCATCAGAAAGATTACATGTTGCTACTGTTCATTTTGTCGAGGCACACTAATGAGTGAACCGGGTACTTAAAGATGACAGCTGCTGATAAATGTCTAAATGTCAACTTTTGGCCAGGACTCCTTCATCTTTCTGCACACCGAGAGTTCTTTCTCTGTAACTTACAGGTACAGCCCAAAGAATCCATTAATGGTCTCTGAAACTGTGCATTACAAGCGAGGGGTGAGCCAACAGTTCTCCATGCCGTCATTCAAAATGGATTTCAGTGAGTGGAAAGAGGAGGATGTAAGTATCTGAGGCAGTTAGTGGAGTTTGTTACACAAGCACAAAAACAAATAGTCTCCACTAGTGTTTTTGTTAATGTTTGTAAATGTCCCCTGCTCACTTATTACACACATGCCATCTGTTTATAATAGCATCATTGAATAATATAATATCTTTTCCCTTTAAGCTGAACTTTGACCTCGACCGAGGAGTGTTTCCGATGGTTATCCAAGCTGTGGTTGATGAAGGGGACGGTAGGTCACTAGAGCTGCATTACAGTGAGGACAATTATCTTTTCTCTTGAAACTGGCTGTACAAATGTGAAATGTATATCTATCATACAGGACAAAATATTAATTATATCAGAATTTGTACTAATACTTTCAATGTTACCAGTTTAATTGTAAGCTTCAATATGTGTCAGTATCATGTATTAACCAGGATACTGTTGTTCTTTTCAAGATTGCCTGGGACATGCTCACGTACTTTTGGCAGCCTTTGAAAGAGTATGTATGCATCTAAATATAACTAACCACCTGTAGTCTGTATAAAACAGGTTTTTATATAAGCTAAAACATGTTTGTTTTTTGTACCTCCAGCACGTTGATGGCAGTTTCTCCGTCAAGCCTCTGAAGCAGAAACAAATTGTAGGTTTATGGATGTTCTCTTTTCAGTATTGCCTTAAAGCTAGAAGTGGAATGTATTGTGGAAAAATCATTTTCATTTTGCTTTAATCTGTTTTTTTTTTAATCATACCCCGAATCCACCTAAGTAAATTGGGAAGCACTGTGTGTGTGCTACAGCATGTTGTCTGTGTCATCTGTGCTGAGACCTATGGAAGTCTGGTAATAACACAGATCTCTCAAATAGAGAGTGAATCTAAACTTATCTTACAGGCAGCTCAAAATTATTTCACTTAGACTCTCAGTTTTTTGTGTTTTTAATCTGTCTACAGTACATGCTAAGGCAGATGGATTTAATTTTGAGGACAAAACAAGACAGTGGGGAGAACATGTTATACACTTTGCTTTCCAACTCCCTTGGACCTTATTGTCTACATTAACATGGGTGACTGAAAACATTAATGTCAAATTTCTGTTATCTGTTACTGTTTCTTTAGGTGGACCGTGTGAGTTACCTCTTACAGGAGATCTATGGGATTGAGAACAAAAACAACCAAGAAACCAAGGTTTCAGTGAAAATATTACCTTACACATGAATCACAGTGCTTCAAAATTTCATTCATGCTTTATTTGTTTGACTTTTAATTTGACTTGTTTCCTTTTTCCTTTTGTTTCCAGCCATCAGATGATGAGAACAGTGACAACAGCAATGAGTGTGTTGTATGTCTGTCTGACCTGCGAGACACGCTCATCCTGCCCTGCAGACATCTGTGTCTCTGCAACTCCTGCGCAGACACTCTGCGTTACCAGGCCAACAACTGTCCAATCTGCAGGCTGCGTAAGATGTGTTACTTTGTTTTAAGTTCTGCTCTTTAAGGAGTTTTATTAATGTTATTTGAAGAGAAGTTTGTCTAACACATTTCCATTATTACTGTGATTAATTTCGCCTCTTGTTCCAGCTTTCAGAGCCTTGCTGCAGATCAGAGCTGTGAGGAAAAAGCCTGGTGCTCTTTCCCCTGTGTCCTTCAGCCCTGTTCTGGCTCAGACTATGGACCATGACGAGCACTCAGTAAGTCTCATGCACATCTGTGTATCAGTTAAAATGTTTCTTAAAGATGTGTTGCAACATCAAGAGGAAACTGGGCATGTATCAGGGCAGCGGGATGCTTTATTGGAACAGATGAAAATCACAAGTGTTAAATTAACTCCATCTCTAAATTAAAGTGTTTCACACTGATAGCTCAATAAAAAAGTCAACAGGGAAGAATGTGTTCTGGATTTATACCAACTTTTATTGAGCAGCAAATTGGTTTGTTGTGACTCAGTCAACACCTCTATAATAATACTAATAATGCTCCATCCTAATGATCTCCCTGCAGCTGCTTCAGAGTTGATAACTAGAGGCCTCCCGGATCCCAAATGAAATCAGGCGAGAGCTGCTGGAGGTTTTTGTTAAGCAGTGGCAGAAAAGAGATATAAATGAAATGTTGCATTAGCCACCAAAACCTAACCTGTTTCCCCAGAAGAGGTTTTTTTTTTAGATTTTTGCATTTCTATTTTTATTGTATCTAGTATAGCCTTTAGCTTTGTGAGGCATGTTATACTGTGTGTTTACTGTATGTTAGGGATCTGGCACCTAAACTGGCAATAGCCCACCTCTGAATGAAATAGTTGAATCTTTAGTGCTCTTTATAAAAATGCAACCATTTGTTTATTAGCTGCTCGTTGTCGCCACCGGCCCATTTCTCTTTGCAGGGCACGGACACTGTTCCTCCGGGCTTTGAACCCATCTCGTTGTTGGAGGCTCTGAATGGTCTGCGGTCAGTTTCTCCTGCCATCCCATCTGCTCCCCTATATGATGAAATCAACTTCTCCGGAGGTCTGGGAAGCGACAGCAGACAGCTGAGCTCCCCGGAGCATTTGAGCGATGGGAGTCTGCAGAAAGGCAAAGTCAGCAAGTCACCCGACAGGTAAGCTCACAGTGAGTATGTTTACGAGTGCACGCAAACATACAAATATTACTGTTAGCACAGGAAATGAGGTCATATGTACAGTATGACGTACGTGTTTGTGACCACATTATCTCAGGAACACCCGGAAGGAAGTTCTTCAAATTTGGCCCAGGCGTCCACTTGGGCTCGAGGATAAACCAATTAGAATTAGTTTGTTGTTAAAGAACACTCCTTCTAAATATTGAGTGTCATCAGAATCACTTGACTGCAAACAACTTATTGGAGTGCGCCTAGCTCATCATCATCTGTCAGCAGTTTGTCAGTGAGTTTCTACAGCTTGAAGAGAGCCTTCACATCTAAAAATGCTTCCACTCATCGATTCCACTGTGACACATCCATCGATGTGTCCCTGAGCTAGACGCTTAACCCCTTGTTGCTCCAGAGGCGTGCGACCTCTGACATATATAGCAATTGTAAAAGCATCAGCTAAATGAATAATTCTTTGTTATTAATTAATGAATGATTTAGTATAGCAAACAAAACATCACAAACTGTGTAGCTATACACATCATTACTTAGTAATCAAGTTCATGTGTTCATGTTCAGCCAAATAATCTATGATAATCCTTCATTAATCAGTGATAATTTCCCTTTAGCCACCTAATTCCAAGTATTCACTACATATATTATGAGCCTCGACCAACATGAATATAAAATGCAACTTTACTGGTTGGAAGAGGCGTACAGCCGTGTGGGCAGTAATTCTAGCTTTCATTTATTCTTAAGGCTACAACATCTGGAGGCCATTATTATTTCTTTTGAAACGGAGTGGTTTAATTGGAGTGAAGATCTGTGATTGATTGAATTACCCGATCTACTTGTGTCTTTTCTTCATTGATGATTTTTTTTTTTGTTGCCTTGTCACCCACCCCAGCACCCTTAGGTCTCCATCCTCTCCCATCCAGGAGGAAGATGAGGAGAAGCTGTCTGAAATGTCTGATGCGCAGCCACACACAATGCTGTCCAGCAGCCCCGCCCCCACAGACGTAAGCCGCCACCTCACCACCGGACATTTAAACTTTGACCGCAAACCAACACTTTAACAAGACATTTTTGCTTCTCCCTCCAGGCCACGGCGACCGAGGACGTGGCAGAATCCCTGTCTCCAGACGATGGTGAGTTTTGTCATAGTTATATGACGCTGTTAAAGATTTTTTGGCTTTTATAGTTAGATTCATTGACTTTTACTCCTCCCCTTGCGATCCAGAGGACAGAATGCATTCTGGGGGAGACATCCTACAGGACTGCAGCAGTGAACACAGCAGCTTAACCAAAACAGAGAGCGACCCACCGGGCGACTTGTCTCTGCCAGGTGAGAAATCCTTGACGATTAATTGATGGGTGGCAATGGCTGAATGGATAAGACACATGCCTTTAGTGTGAGTGACCAGGGTTCGATTCTCACTGTGACACATCCACAATTGTGCTCCTGAGCAAGACACTTAACCCCTAGTTGATGTGCGCGACCTCTGACATATATAGTAATTCTAAGTGTCTTTGGATAGAAGCGTCTGCTAAATGAGTTAATGTAATGAATTGACTACACTCCTAAAAGTGATAGCATTGTCAAATACAAATGGTCTGTTTCTTATTTGCTTATATTTGACTTCTTTCTATCTGATAAATCTGTCCTGGTTCTCTGTTATTTCCCTTCTTAAATCCAAGACTCAATCCATGTTCCCCTGTGCTTTGCATCTAACCTGTGTGCTCTTGTGCTTTTCTTTTTCCTAACAATCTTTTGTTCCCTGCCGTCCTGTCACTTCGTACCGTCTCACTTTGGGCAGCTCTAGGTCCTGATTCCTGCTCTATTGGTTTGGAGGAATAACCGTGGTATGTAGGCTTTCCTGTCTGCTCTGCTTCTCTGTGTTTGAGTTGTACTACTGAGTCCTGTTCCATTGTCGTTTATCAAAGCTAGAAGGAAAAAAAGACCTGGCGGGTAGCTTTTTAATGTAGACAAGATGAAGAGTGACAGCTGCTTCTTACACACTCTCAATATGTGACGTCTGACTGGAAACTTCCCTTTTTAGCCAATGTTGCTAATCTGTCACTTCTTCCTCGGTAGGGTCATCAACAGAGTCAACAGAAAGCCTGAAAAGTCAGAGCACAAATTGCTCCAGTCAGCCTCTCCTGTGTCCCACAAGCAGCCTTCATTTGGAGGATGAGCACCCCTGACTCTGATCCAGCTGTTTCCCTCCCATGCATCAGAACAGATTCATGCAAAGATCATCCAGTCCCTCTATTCCTTCTACCCTCGATCTTCAGATTCTGTGATCAGCCCTGAAAGGACGTTCACTTGGATGGAGTACTCTGTCAAGGTGTCTGACATAAAAAAAAAAGAATTCTGACTCCTGCAAAGATGTTTTTCAAAAAAAAAGTTTCCTCAGCTCTGAAAACATTTCATTAACTGTCAGATGGTGTTCAGTTGTGTGTCTTGGCCCAGAATTGTGGTCTAGTAATGTGGATTTCACAGAGATATTTCACTACCTGTCATGGGTGGTGCTTTTAAGCACACTTACTTTAAATTAACTCTATTGATTGCTTGACACTAAATTCACAGGAATTTATAAATACAGTTTGTGTTTAGATATTATATTCATCAGTGAAATACATGAATGAGTTGTTTTTCCAGTAAGTTGAATTTGGGTTATGAGCAGAAATTTAGAAACATATTGTATCTTTGTGTCTACTTGAAGCGATTTTGCACTCTGACAAAATCGTTTATAATCCATTACTTATATTAACTTTATGATGAGATTACTTTATAGTTGTATGAGGTCTTAAACATCTACATGCCATTATTTTAAATGATGTGATATCATATGTACTTAACTGTACCATAACTGTACTAGAATAATGTGTTGTTCCTTTCAAAATTGTATACTTGCATATATTACATAGAGAAAAAAAACCCTGATATTAAAGCAGTGGAACTAGATTAAGTTAACATGCACATTATTTAAAACTTGGATAATCAATTAGAGCTACAGATTCACACAACCGCTAAACTCAAAGATAGCTAAAGCCTGCAACAAGCATCGATGCTCCAGGTAAATGTATGCTGACTCAGCATGGCACAGTAAGCGTGCTTCTCGTAGATGTGGCAGATCTCTGTACAGTCTTTTTGTGGCAATGCCAGCGTCTGCTTATGTGATGTAGATGCAAAAAAAGGGCCCAGGTGTTAGTGTGGTTACGCCATTACTTACCGTGGTCCTCTATGTGTAGCGCCATGCATATAGATCTATGTGCCTTGAACTGATATGGCTGCCTGCTTGTTGCATTGGACATTAGTGTTCTTATAAATGCTACAATATACACGTTTGAGCCCGTAGACAGGATTTTGTACAGAGCCTTTCTTTTTTTTTATCACAAACTTCATGTTGCTGGAAAAATGTATCTTGTTATTGCAATATTCAATTTAACTGTTCTTTTACTATCGTATGGCCATGTGTCAATTATGCATTTAATCTTACTATTTAGGTTCAATTGAATTCTCTTAATGTATGTTTGATTAGAAGGAACCCATCCAATGCAATAAATGAAAACTTTTGCATTTTAATAATCAGGCTAGCATTTGCATGTGAATTTGTAGAGGTGTAAACCGCTCACTGCTTTTAAGTAACATGGTTATTTTGTCTTTCCCCCCTTCCTTGTCTGTGCCATTTCATCTTGACACTGTGCCTTCCTGTCCTGACCACTATTGACCTGGTATCCAGGATAACTCCACAGTAGGTGGTTTGTGGCTCTCTGTAGAATCAATACCTGTCTTTCCTCGTGTGTATAGCAGCATGTGTATAACAATAAAGAGCAAAGATTCAGTACTTCAACAACCAATTTTTCTGATTTATTACAATACTTAATTTTTGTTTGTCTGCAGATCTGTTGCCCACCTACTGCAATGGCATTATATTTGCTCAAATTATTTAATTTGGTCAGAATTAATGACTGCTCATTCCTCAGACATTGCTAAGACTTTCTAAAATTAGTACTGTTATCTAGATTATATTACTCATCCATCACCAGAGTAACACTTTATAGGGAGGTGTAACATGTACTAAATGTTGTTAAATCTGGATGCAAATTCAAAGGATGGAAAGCAACACAAGGTAATGAAAAAATATTGTGAAGGAATGCTGGAAGTAACTGAAAGACAAACATTTAAATCTAGGAACTAAATCATTGTTCTGTTATCAAATGATGGGTGCATGTCGGTTATTGTTTATTTATATATATATACACACACAGTATATATATATATAGCCTTGAAGTATGGAAGCATGTCTTGGGCCTGCCTTATACTGTGTGTAAACCAAACCTGCTGTAAACATGGCAAAGATGTGTCTTGTGTCTCGACAGGCAGGGCCCTCTGCTGGCAAAGCAGGCTACAAAACTGTCCTATGGATTTTAGATCCCTGCAGTTTTGAATATAACACGTGGACCATGGACTGCTGTAAAACCATGAAGTCAGACTCTGTTAATCTTCAATCTGAAAGGCGTTATGGACCTGTGAGTTTCTGATTCACATATGGTCAGGATTTCTGTTTGGTTCTGTCCTGTACGGCTGACCTTAACCTAAACCTAACCTTAAACCAAGTCTTCAACTTAAAATGTAAAGATTTATGTTATGGGGATTATGGTGTTTTGTCCCCAAAAGGAAGGCGAGTCCCCACAGTGTGATTGTATAAACAGATTTATGGTCCCACAACATGAGTATTACATGTCCACACCCTCACACACACACACACTAAACTCACTTACAATCTCTCTCATAACAACAGTTATCAGAGTTCCTGTTAAATCCCAGTAAACCTGAATACAGCTACTAACTGTCATACAGTCTGTACTCTGCATTTGGTTTCAGTTGAACGTTATTTTTACAACCTCACCTGAGACAGCTCCATAGCAGTTAGTGCGTAACTGACATTGACTTCCATCCTTTTATTAGACCGGTCTCCAAGAAAATACAGACATGTTTTATCTAACTTATTTACTTGAAGGTACTGTTTGGATTGCTGCTTTGTGATTTACTGGAACTACAACACTAGGCAACAACTACATCTAGTTTTTATATTCACGTTATATTGTTCTAAAGGTCTGTCTACATCAGCAATGTGTGAAAACATTGCAAAATTATTTATTCACTTTTGATCAGCTGTTAAACATACATGATGCTAAAATAAAACAGGACAATGTATTTTTCAGCGTATGTGATTTCAGGTGTAGCATTTCTTTCTCATGTTGAAACAAGTTCACACATGCTTTATTTAGTGATGAGAAAGCACACATATTATAATAGTCTGCTGTTGTGTGACAGTTCATTTCAGGAACTACTGAGCTCTCTGAAAGTCTATAAGGTGTTTCATATTTCAAACAAAATCACATTCTTCTGCAGTAAGTGTTGCTCTCTGCTCAGCTGGACCAACAGGTGTACACCAGTGTAAAGTTTAACTAGGATTCAGTTACACCTTGGCCTCAAGCATGCCTGTAAAAACATAATACACTGAGAAAATGTGTGTGCATGTCTGTAAATGTTGTAAATGTGATTAGGGTCTGTGACAGTTTCAGCTAGAGGTCAGTGGGTGAGGTTATACTGTATACATATAAAGTCAGACTTTAATCTTTTATCAGCTCTCATATGTTGCATTCACAGTTTCTAAACTATTTTTAAATATTATTACCTTCTCTGAAAAGCTGAAACATGTTTCAGGGATTCTCAAAATTCAACCATGTCATATGAGGACTGCCCCTCCCCTCACAGGCCACATGGACAAACACCGTTGCAGGTCAGGAAAGGTCATTTAATCTCTGGACAACCGTGTATGTGTTTGCCTCGAACATCTGATGATCTCACGGGCAGAGATGCGGTTGTATTGGGATTGGCCAGCTGTCCGGATGACGTGGGAGATGCCCATTCATAACTGTAGAGGAGGCCAACAGGAAGCAGTTGGGTGAAACATTAATCCTTAAAACAAGTTTATTTTGATTTGATCTCTTGAGGGTACAAAACATTATCAAGGCAAAGCCTCAAGCCAGGCGATTGTGGTGTTTCTGCAGAGAAATTAAAAGCTAAGACCCCTTAACTCCACACCCCTTCTGTTTACTTTGATAATTTTACAGATTCTTGAGAAAGAAAACATAGTGGAAATGTTAAATCAACCAAGAATACAGTTTTAAACTGTCATACACTTGCACAACCAAAATAAACTATCAATAATTAAGTTAGGCCCTTATTTTCCTTTAGATGACAATTTTTTATTACTATTAAGATTAAAGAATAATGATAGTGAATTTAAAGGACTTATCTGTGTAAGCAGGTTTGCCTCGGGGCAGTCAAAGCAAGTGCTCTCATTTAATTAGTCTGTGCTAAACCTCTTTGAGGCATGAAATCATCCACACAAATCTTCTCCCTCACTCAGGACAGTTCAATTAGCCCACATGCTCTTGGTCTGTGAAAACACACATGTCACCACTTCATTTCACACCATGTCTGGTTCATCCGCACCCTAACACAAGGAAGTGTACAGTTAGTGCACGTGCCAGTATGTGCTAGGTAAAAACTAATCCTAACCTGTCATTGCATCCCAACAAAAGCTTTTTTCTGTTTAAAGTGAAAAGCTATATAGTTTATCTGCCTGAACTATTCTCATCTGATTGGGCATAAAATCCCATCATCAAAAAGAGATCACACAGTGAATATTTAAAAATGCCAAAGAATTTCTTAATTAAGGTGTGGGAAATAGACAAATGATTGCTGCCAGCGCCCTAAACTGAGGTTAATCCAAACTAGAGTGTAATTATAACTACAGAGTTGTCTGCCTTTGAAAGCAGGGGATTTAGATACTTTGGAGACACGTGCAGGGACAGCTATCCTACTTTGAGATGACCACTTCACAGTATGAAATCAGAGATAAAGAAGAGGTAGAGGAGGAGACAGCAGGAGACACAGGGAGGTCAGGTCTTGCCTTGTGAAGTGACTTACATTACAGGCAAGAGCTGCAGGACAAACAGAGAGCACAGGAAAGTTTTGTTGGCAGGGTTTGACTTACTGTGACTGCATCATTTACCAGTCCAACATTGATACTGCAAAAGGCTAGAAAAAGAAGAAAGATACCAGGTTAACAAAAGAGTCCGGACAAAGAATCTGAACCTCCCGTCTTGTATTATTGAGGCATCATGACACAGCAGGTCAGTGGCTCGCCGTTCCTCAAGCCCTTCTTTCTGAAGATGCCTGTCAGAGTGGTCAGCCCCCTGCAACAGAGACGACACACACTCCCGGCCAGCGAGTTCAGGAACTTAACGGCACAGGACGCCATCAGTGTGTTTGAGATTGAGAGAGAAGGTAAGTCAAGTTTCTGCTGAATATTTCTCAAAAATCTTCAACTTTTTTTAACAAACGTGTTTAAGAGAATACGTGTTTGTGTTTTTCATTCTGTCATTGGAGACATTTCTTTCATTTGTAGTCTTTTTCTGATCTCTATCATCATTACTCCCAAGACATGACCCACTGTATAAACTGGTTCTTTTCTCCCCCCCAGCATTTGTCTCTGTATCTGGAGAGTGTCCACTTACCCTGAATGAAGTGCTTAACTTCCTGGGCCAGTGCCCTGAGCTGTCGCTGGGTTGGTTTGAGGAGGGACAGCTAGTAGCTTTCATCATTGGCTCCGGCTGGGACAAGGAGAGGCTTTCACAGGTATAAACTGTATAAAGAATCCAATATGAGCAAACTTGCTTTTCCGTGTGAAATTTGGCTCATGGATACTTTGACATTATTAATGCTTTTATGCAATTTATCCCTTTATCTCCAGGAGGCAATGACTCAGCATGTCCCAGACACCCCCACTGTGCACATTCATGTGTTGTCAGTGCACCGTCACTGTCGCCAGCAAGGCAAGGGCTCCATCCTCTTGTGGCGCTACTTGCAGTACCTGCGCTGTGTGCCGGGCCTCCGCCGAGCTCTGCTGATTTGCGAGGACTTCCTGGTGCCTTTCTACCTCAAGGCCGGCTTCAAGGAGAAAGGGCCGTCAGCCATCTCCGTATCCAACATGCAATTCCAAGAGATGGAGTACATGCTCGGTGGGCAGGCATACGCACGGCGGAACAGCGGCTGCTAGTCCACCAGCCTCTATCCTACCCTCCTTAAGATTAACAAAACGCAGCCATCAGATGGACAGATAGAGGCGCAGAGCCAGTATGCACCAGTGGACTGTGTTCAGTATTGGTAGCAAGATCTTCCCGGACTTTGTAATGTCAGCACCACACAGTATCCCACTGAACAAGGAGAGAGGACTGTGTGAGAACAGAGAGGACTAAGAGTGGATTCATGCAAGAGCAGTAGATCCTTTGACGTAGCATCTTGGCTTTTTGAGATTAATGTTGTTTTCCCATTTAAATATTGTTGTTCAAATACTTCCCAATTCACTGTTTGTAATGTAACTGAGGCAATTCGTTGACATTTTTGTGATGTATATACTGTTCTATTTTGCTAAACCATATGAATCAAAAGGTGTGATGAATTCATAGTGTCATGACTGTAAAAGTGAGTTACTCGATGATCATGCTGGGATCACTAGAAATACTTGTCACAAAAAAGGCTTGGGCTGTAAATTGCAGCAGAAATCTGTTTCTTTGTTTTTGCATAATTTTAATAAACTATAAAACAGTCTTCAAAAGGCATTTCCTGGTAATTGAAAGAAAGTCACGGACCATTGTAATTTGTATATTTCTTCTTTCTTTCTTTTTTTTACTGTTTTCAGTTACATGTGAGTAGACAGGTAGCTAAAACACTACCGTGTTCAAATCAATCATCACTTCTTGAGAAGCAATAAACAAATAAAAGAAAACATTTGAGTGCTCAGCATAATGTAACAAAAATATGGCAGTAGTTGGTACATTTGTCAACAAGGCACCAAAGGTATCAAGATTTCGTTTTTGTCCCTGCTTTTGTATGAGATTGCCTGAATAATAATAAAACCTGTTTATTTCTGGAGTCTGAATGTAAAAAAAAAAAATCCCTTCTCTCTGTACCAGCACCAACTTCTCTAATTTCTGCCTCACATGTAAAGGGCAACTGGGAGCTTTAATGAGGTTCAGAAGTGCCATACCTTTGTTTCACTGGACAGTGAAGAAGTGACAATGAAACAGGTGAACAGGTGAACAGGGAGGTGATTAAAGGAAGTCCTTAAGATGCGTGGCATAGGTATACAGAGTTAAAAAAAACACAAGTACATTGTCACTGTTCACAGGGAAGGGGACAGTCACACAGGAGCAGAGTGGAGACACGGACCGGCTTTTGACCTGATGCCCTCCTGTTGTGCTCATTGTGTCCACACTTCAGTGTAGGTGAGCATTGAGGTCGTACTTCTCACAAAATTTGTCCGTGAAGGGGATGCAGGTGAGCAACTCGCACCATTCACACTTGATTGGGTAGACGTAGAAAAGCACCACAAGGCCTGAGAAGAGCCCAACAAACACCAGCAGGAAGACGATAATCTGACAGCGTTTGCGGTACAGGTCCATCCGGCCAAAGCTGATGTAGGGTAAGAAGGCGAAGGACAGGAAGAAGCCAGAGATGAAGCCACATATGTGGGCAAAATTGTCGATCCAGGGCAACAGCCCAAAGGCAAAGAGGAAGAGGACTACACACAGCAGCTTGGTGAAAGCCCTCCAGGGCTGGGCAAGGATCTGCCAGCTCTGAAACAACTCCACAAACAGGCAGGCCAGGATCCCAAACTGAGAGCCGGCAGGCCCCACCTGAGACAGACAGCAGAGACAGGAATATAAGACTATAAACAGGATCAGCAGTGTTTCAATTAATCGTATTTAAAATACAAATTTAATCACTTCTGAGTATTTTGTAATTTATATTTAGCTGGGCAGAAAAAATAAAATGTAGTTTGTAACTACTACTTATTACAAGTAAGAAGTATTTGAAATAAATTAGTTAATATTTCATTTTATTCTTAAATACGGCACATTTTAACCCCAGATTTAGTCTTTAGTGCAACAATTAGCCTCCTGTGTGCTGCCCCCCCCCCCCACCACACATCCAAGATTGAGTATTGAGTGCAATGTAATTAAGGATCTCTACCTCAGTGACTGAATGCATAATGATAATAAGGGCACTATTTTAACATTGTGAGTGTTGGACAGGTGATCACCTCTGCTCTGTAAGGCAGGAAGATGGCTGAAGCTAAGTTGCCAGTGATGCCACTTAGTATATAAATGATTGAGATGCGCAGCCAGCCCGCCAGCTTCTCCAGGTCCCTCAGGATGGTCATCTGGAAAGCCACCGACACCAGGCAGTGAAGAATTCTGGGAGGACAGAAATGGACAAAGCATGCGTAATGTGATGGACGCGTGTGTATGTGGGTGAAAAGCAGCACGTGTTGGGAAGATAATTCCTTTCTGGAGAAGAGGCAAATCCCTCAGCAGCCAGATGACTTTGCCCATCACCAAAATCAGTCTCTATCTCATTGAAGCTTAATGAGTTTGTCTAGCCAGGGCACTTTGTTTAATTACTGAGGAGACAGATAACGCTGCTCCTCATACAGTGAGGTCAGCTCTTTGTGCTGACTGATTTCTTACATCACAGGAACATATATAGAAATACTCTACTGATAGCAAGTGATGTACATTCATCCGTCCTGTGTATATTTTTTTAGGCTACCCATCAACTATTCCATTATTTTTTCATCATCATCATCATGCAGTCTCATTTTTTACACATACAGTTAACAACCAGTCCCCTGAGCTTTAGCCACTGTCTGTTAATTTGTTCGGTGGCTGTTTACTGTTTGTCTTCTGTTTTTATGTCTCTTCATATTAGATGAATGTCTCTTTATCTTTCTGTGCATTTGTTTTGTTGTGACTATGAGTACAGCAAGAGCTACTGACAACCGGAGTCAATATTCTTGTATGCGCCAAACATATTTGGCCAATAAACCTGACTCTGATTCTGATCTTTTAATCATCCCGTTCCTCACTGCTGGGTGCAAACACCTTCCTTGAAAACACTGATTTGCTCCTGGTTAGCAAGATATGCTTTTATTTGTACTGGTGGTAAATGCTTTACCTATGCAGAATTATTTTCTTTTTCATCCGGCTAATGTTTGAAGCTGCTTTTATAAAATAACAACTCAAAATAAAATCATTCCAAGAAACTATTTTCTATGAAAATATCTTTCAATAGCACAATCGAACACCCCCCTCCCTTTTGTCTGTTTATTTTGCCAGGCAAATAATACAATATGTAAAACTTATTTCCATGGAACTGACAGCTACTGACTCACCCAGCATGCAGGAAAAGTGAGAGCCAGAGTCTGTAAAACTGATCTGGGATCTCAGGGTTGAGGAAAGGCAATAGTCCACATACATCATCCATGCAGTGTACCTGGAGAAGGACACAGGAAATGAAAACTATTACACATACAATTAATGTGGCAATTAAAGATCACAGACATGCAAATGAAGACACATTTCCTACACAGAAATGTTAGGTGAGCTCTCACTTTATCTGTTTTGGTATTCAGGAAGTACACAAAATAGTACACCAGATTACAAACAGATACAGAAAAGCAAAATCAGTTTTGCATGAAACAGCTTCCCTGCTTTTTCCCACGAGATAATAAAATATTTCATTTGCATATAACAGTGAGGAAGTTGCTTACTTGAGAGCAGAGAGTAGCCTCCTCATGAAAGTAGCCCTTCATGAAGTCACAATATTCCCGGGATGTGATCTCACACCTTAAAAAAGCAAGTTACAACAACAAATTACTAAATTAGTAAACTAATCATACATCATGTGTTTAACTAGTCCAGGATAAATGTTTGTCATAGGTTCATTAGCTCTTCTCACCTCCCTTTGGTTCCAATGCAACAGGGTCGGCCTGTGATGGTACAGTCTATATGAGGCAGGTTGGTGTGGTTCCCTGTGTTGTACCTGGTACAAATCTAATAGCCAAAGCAGTTTTCTTTTAGATTTTTTATTTTTTGTAGCATGTAGATGTATAGATGTAAAGCTTTATATCTTCATCAGAACACAGAGCCAAAACATGAAAATAATTTTAAGTGACAACCCAAAGAGGAGATTTGTGTTGAATTTGTGCTGTTTCATAATCTATCCCAGAGTTCCATTCAAAACAAAATTATGCGATATCGACTCTGAAGAGAGAACTTATTTTATGTTTAAACTGTAAGTGTGTTTAATGAGATAAGATAAAAAGCAGTAGCATATCATTGAGTGAAAAGACCAGCCTTTCTTTGTTGTTAAACATTCCTACCAGTGGATTAAACTGAGAAAGAAGACTGAAATGTGCTGCTGGTAACACTTCCCCTTATTGTGCGTGCAATATATTTGCATATTTTCCAGGACAGACAGACCCTGCCAGCACCAATCGTTATGTAAGTTTTTCTAACCCTTACTGCATTTACTTAAACAAACCAAAGCTATTTTTTAAATACTGGAACAAAGATATTTAATTTCATCAAGGTCAGATCATACATGAGTGATCACCAGTGATATAACTTTTCAGACAACCTGATCTTCGAGGGTTTTACTGTACTCACTGGCCACTTGGTGATGTCATCAGGCCATTCATGTGGTGATACTGAGGCAGGCTCTAGACATATCCTGTAATGAGACAAACATGTATGTGGATACATGCACACATCACACACAACCAGTATCAACCAGTATTAATTTATACTATGCACGTCTACAGTATCTTACCTAGGATCCTGATGGCACACAGAGCCATACTGTCTAGCTTCACCATTTAACTGGGGAGTGCTGGAATGCCTTGGCCACTTTACCCACACAGCTAGAGTACTCTAGAAATACAACCACAAACAGACGGGGTTAAAATTATCCACAGCTTCTATCTGTAGTTGACTTATAAAGGTCAAAGAATACAAATGTGAATTGGTTTTGTTTCCAGACCGAGCATTCCTCCTCTGTGGTTTGGAGACAGCCAGAGCGATCGTTGCGCACACAGCAGGCAGAGTTGCGTTCGATAGCTCTCTTTTCCCTGATAAGATCATGCACCTGCTTGTCCTGCCGCATGCATGGAGAGTATTTGGCCCCCAAGTGGATCAGAGATTCCTAACAATGGATAGATACAGGAAGAAAATCAAAAATTAAGTTTTTATTTAAAGACATTTAAGCATGATTATTGCTTCTATTTTTTTTTTGTTATATTTATTAAAAACTATCAAGAGAAGAGTGCTTACCGAACCTGGCCCGATCCAAAAGTTCTCCTGTTGTACAAACTTGACATTTTCATACACACCTTTGTTTCTTAAAACCTAAATCAGAAACAATCCAAACAAAAAGAGTACAATCAAAATGAAAGGAGGCAAAATGACACTCAAATACTGTTAAGGTGTGTTAACAAAGATGCTCCTCACAAATATGCACTCACAGAATCAACCGTCTCATGCTGGGAAAAGCCCACTGGTGCAATACCATAGATGCATACAGCCAGGATAGTGATGAGTAAATGGACAACGGTGATCCAGTACGTAAAAAAAGGCCTAAAAGAGACAGAGAGTATGCTTTTTTTTACAAAAAATAAAAGCAGCACTCATTTGCTCACTCATTTGGTGTCATCCACCAAGGGAAGCAGAGATAAAGTACTTAGTTAGATATGTGGGGAAGTGCAGTACCTATGGTCATCCATGTCCTCTATCTGCCTCTTGACGTAGCTGTCAATGCGCTTGCGGTAGGTGCGGTTTGTCAGCTTCCCTACCATGCCCAATCCATAAGGCCTCTTCTCTCGGGCAAAAAGCTTCTTGACAGGTACAACGATGCGCTGCCCACGCCGCTGTCCAGTAACACTCACCACCTCCTGCCGCAAGGGCACCTTTGGTGGGCCTGGAGTTCCTTCTTTGGCTTTACGCCACCCTCGCTCCAGTGGTCTGGAAGAATTAACAGATGAAACGAGATGAAGAGTCAGAGTGCGCCAGCTTTACGTCTCTTCATCGTGTCATCCATTATCTGCTGAAAATTTTAAAATACAATTTGAACAGTTGATTACTTTTAAGGGTTCAAGGACGTCATCTGGCTCTATCACCAACCATTCAATAATATTGATAGGGCTGAGAAAACTACATATACGGCGTTTATAGCTTTATTTGTTTAAGAAGACATATCAAAGTAGAAAAGAAAAAAAGAAAAATGATGCCCAGTTTTGACCTAAACTGGGTCTTCCTTAGGTTGTGGTTGGAAAGAGGAGTCCACTGTTGTACATCATGTTCAAATTTCACAGTGAAAACTGGTTTCCAGTAACATGGATTGGTGTAAACTATTATTTAAAAATGTTGGTATCAGCACAGCCTGAACGATTAACATTGTGGCCACAGGACAGTAACTAACAGCATGAGGTGACTTTTCTCCAGCTCTGTCTTATCGAGGGCACTGCCTGTCAGCTCCGTCTCATCCTTCTTGCTGCTGGGCTCTTCTTCTTTCATGGCTTCCTCAGACGGTGATTCAAACACCTCATCTGCATACGTGGACATCTCCTCCTGCATCATTATATCCTAGAAAGAACAAAGTAGAAATAAAAGTGAGTAGGGTGTTCAGAATATCGTAATCCCCAGGGTTTTTAAAATGAGTATAATTATTGAATTATAAATAAACCTAGCTATAAAGTAACAACAGTCAACATTTTGTTGTTTTTCCTGTCTTACTCTGGCAAAAAAAGATGTGTCCAGTTCATCTGGAAAGTCGACAATGTCATCTTCCATGAAGCTGGCAGGGGTGAAGCTGCGTCTTTGGGCCCGTTTTAGAGTGCCCTCTCGTAATGAGCGTCCCTGAGAAACACACACACACACACACACACACACACACACACACACACACACACAAACATATATGCATTCACAACTGCAATCTTTCCATCATAGCAGGTTACAAAGTAATGCAATACCACTAAAGTACAGAAAGGAATGTGCACAACAAGTGTTATTTTTCTGTTAATTTATTGTACATATGTTGTTTTTACAAGCATTGTACATATTCTTTATGGTTTTATGATGCTCGCGAATACGAAATGGTTAATCCTATTTAATAAACTTCAATCAATATTTTCACTCACCTTGACCAGTGCTGCTGCAGCCCTGAAGCTCATCTTTGCCACAGATTCCCTCTTACGTCGGCGTGGCGGTCGGTTGAGACCCGAACGAGAGCTGGTGAAGGAACAAAGCGAGGTGGCTCCAGGGGTGATGGGGGTCTGGGGCACGCTGTAGCCATCCACCTCCTCCACCATACGGAAGGCTCGTCCTCGCGCCAATGGGTCCACAATCTGAATCAAGAGACAGTCATATTTCAGCTCAAACACATGCTTTAAATAAGATGAATTTAACATGAACAGAGACCTTTTGGTCATAATCTACCGAATGTCTAAGGTGATTAATACGCTGTTAAAGAATGTTTTTAAAAAGTTTCTAATTTGTTTTTGTTTTTCAGGTATTACGTACAGGATTGTCCACCATCTGCATAACATAGTGGATAGAACTGAGAAGCTTTAGCAAAGCAACCCATATATTTGTTTACCTTTTGCATGCCATGCTGTGAGGTGGGGACATAAAGAGGAGGTGGCGTCTCAGTGCTGGTTAAGGAGATGTTGTCCTGGCTGGGCAGATCCATCTCTCGGATCACCTGTGGTTTCAGCTTTCCATAGCGAAGGCTGCAGTGGCGCAGGCTTTTCCTCTGCCATTTCTGGGTGGCATCGCCGTCCTTACTGACCCCAAACCAGTCTGCTGTTCCCCTAACACCACAAACACTGACCTTTCAGCTCCGGGTCACAAAACTCACACGCATCACTTCTCACAAAAAACTGCTCTCTGGCATGGTGAAACTTGCAAAAGAGATATACAGGCACCCTCTTAAGAGTCCTGTATATGGAGGAGTGGATGTAAAAAAGTGCCATCAATAGTGCAAGTGACAGGGCCAGAAGAGGGAACAAGCCTGGGCATGTTTATGTCCAGACACCAGGAAATACAGTCAGCCAGGTACACACACACTGAACACATGGGGGAGAGAGTCACAAAATTCTCCCGAAGTCTAAACGTTCAAAAAAAGAGAGAGCAAGAGAGGGATTACTGAAGTTCTGATGCTGCAAATAAAATCCAACTTATTCAGATTTTCCTAATCTTAATTGACACAAGAAGAGAGCTAATCCAATTAACAGAGAATGGGGATTTTTCTGAGGTTTTTAATTGTGCCCTACTCCAATCTCCACATTGGCCCATTCTACCAAACCTTGAAGGAAATTCATGCAATCACGTTGTTGAAGTTGAAGCCTAATAAATACCAGAGCAAACAATGTTACTGCACCCCGAGGGCAGGAAGTGGAAGTGGAAACATTCTTCAAAGGAAAGCTCAGGAAAACTAGCTGCTTCTACACTAATTACCAGCTGCAGACTGAATGTTCAGTGAAGTTTTAACTTAAAATCTGTGTCTCAGCTCACTCTTCCCTTCAGTGAATTCGTTTTGCTGGTTGCCTTGTCCTCTGCTCTCAAAATATGTGTCAGTGAAATGATTGTCCAGCTAATATTCTAGAATATGTGTGCCTTTCTTTGCAGCAGTGGACATGCCCTCACAAACATTGGTTTCTATGATTATTAGGGCTAAATGACGGATTATTATCGCAGATATTGTGATAATGTGAATGACAATTTTTGTATTTCAGTTCTGTATCTGTACAAAACAAACATTGTCTGGAGACTATAATTTGTAGGCCTGGGCTTCTCTGTAGCAGGAGCAGTGGATAAGTCGCATGCCTTTGTTGTGAGAGACCTGGGTTCAATACCCCACTTGGCCATTCTGCAATTTTGATAAAATTTCATATCATATTTCATGAGTATGGTGGAACATAGCCATGCCATAGACTTATCTAATTAGCATCCACTGAAGAAGCTGGCATGTTAGCCTTAAAACTCTGGTTCACTAACAAGTACCACCCAGAAGCAACAAGTTCTTGTGATGAATGCTGTTTGACAGATGTGTAGAGAAATGTGTGGCCCCTCTTACTGCCCAGCTGGGTCATTACTGTAGCGCTGAATGAAGAATTTGTAACAGGAAAATTAGAGCTTTTGGTTTCAGGTTCTCTAATGACTCATTTAAAAAGAAATCTGTGTGTGGGAGTGACATGACTCACAGCTGCAACAGCCGGTGATTGAGTGAGAAACAACAATTCGTGACAATCTTGTGACAAGTTTCTCCTACGTAGGTCTGTCAAAATTAATAAAAATAAACATCTTAAAGAAACACTGGCACAAAATCGTAACAATGTAATCTAGACGTACAGTATACTCACTTGGAGTCAGTAGTATACACATCTGACCCTAACACTTGGTCATAATGCACATAATGTAACCCTGCCGTACCTGAGCAGGGTTCTGGAGAGCGAGTGGTGTTTCCTGGTGCTACGGCGAGCAGCCCGCTGCCCCTTAATGGGCACCGTGTTAATCCGCTCAAAGTGCACCCTCCTGCTGCTGTGACCAGGCAGAGCAAGGCCAGAAGGTGGCGAGACGGAACAGAAAGGAAGGAGAAGGAAAGGGAAAAGTCAACAGACAGTGAGAAGGAAAAGTGCAGCTGGACAGTGCTGTAGCCATCATGCTGAGAGAGCAAAGCAGGTTAAGTTTTTTTTATTGAGATTTACCACATTAGGAAAGTTATTACCAGGCAAATGAAATCAATATTGTTAATCAGAAACAGCCATGCAATTTTGGAAAAAGGTAAGGAGAGCAGAAGCACTGTAGTTTTTTTTACATGCCATGGGACACAGTCTGCCAACATTCTCCAATTAACTCATGAATCTTATATAAGCATGTGCTGCTTATATTACACAGCATTTCATTCCATCTGCAAACTTGAGACACATACTGTGGCCATGTAAAAACACAACAACATTTACATGCTTCATATTACCAGCTTGTAGCATGGTACACATACTGTATATCGAGATGTCAATATATGCAGTGTATTGATAACGGCCTTTACCTCTTTATGGTCTGAGTAATGGATGATTGGCGTTGCAAGACAGGCCGCCGGGTGTCAAAGAGGTCGCGGGGTGGGGACTGCAGGTGAGAGGTCTCCACTGGCATGCTGATACTGCGCAGGAACCCCTGCCTCTTCACCGGCTACATAGCAAAGGAATCATAGGACAAGTGTGAATACGGTCCACGACAAAGGTGACAAAAAACAAGAAGGGGATTCAGCAAGAAAGAACACCTGAACAAAAGTGGGAGGCTCATCTAGTGACATCTGAGCCGTGGGAATGTCCAGTCTGAGCCAGGGAGGTTTCTTCCTCTGCAGGCTGCTGGTGCTCTCCCGCCGTGGTTCAGCCATGTTCTCTGTCCCACCCCAGGCCTGCCAGCTACACAGACAGAGAAGATGAAGAAGATGTTTTTGTAATGAGGGTCAATGAATCACATTTTAAGGGTATTGTTTGCAGCTATAAACATAATGGTCACAATGATTTTGTGCTGCAAAAGTTCTTCAGAAGAGGGTGCTAAGGCACCTTATTTGAGTCAAGCATGGGTGTTGGATAGTAGAGAGGAAACCAATGCAAAGAGAGAAACTGTAGAGTCTACTGCGGTTTACCCCTTCCCCCTATAAAGGTTCACAGAGCCATTTTTTAAAAAAAGCTAAAAATACTTGTGCCCAAGGGTGATGAAGTTTGCAGTCTCAAAAATAATCCCTTAATTACAGTTAAAATCAAACGTAATCCCTATTTGTGGTTAAAAGTTGCTCTGCTTCCAGCAGACATCTATCAGAGACTAATGACTGTGTATGCATTCCCATGACGGGTAACACAGTAGCACAGTAAACCTCACCATCAGACAGCCTGCCTGAAGCTGCAGCCTTGTTATCAACAGTCCCTCATTTTATTGTGCCACCATCTAACCTCACTTCTCTGGGTTCATTTCCTTAATTTCCATTATTCCCATGGAAAACTGAACTTGCCCTTTTACCCCTTAACAGTACACAGTTACCATTTTCACTCCAGATGATCAAGCAGCATTCTACAGACGTGTGTATGCATATGTATACATTCATCAATGATTAAAGCAAGCTTTCATCCTGCAGAAATAAGGAATGTACAAAATAATGGCTGCCTCTCTGCAAAGCACTAATGTGTAAACCTGTGAAAGAGGGCGTCTCCTCATCTGTGGAGCTGTTACAAAACCAAATGAATTTGAAAAACATCCCTTTCCTCTCCTTAAGTTATTTCAGTGTCAGAGTCTCATTTTGTTAAAATCCCTTGCAAGATGGCATCGTTACACCCTCAGTGTTGCTGTCACATCAGGGGCTTTGAGCTTTGAACTGTCACAACAGGTCAAGTCCTCACTTCTCCTGTTACAGATCGAGCTCCATTAAGGAAAAAAACAGCTTCTGACCACATCTGCTTTGCGTTGCCATTTTAACGCACCACAGGCTTCTGTTTTAGTCCAAGTGATGATGGGAAGTGTTGTCAGTGGGACTCAGCAGAGACGGAAGGAAAACCTCAAACTGAGGGCAGCAGGGGTCATCGGCAATGTGTTAATATTTAAAAAGTCTTGCTCTCGCTATCTGATATTTCTCAATTAACCAGTTCATAAAAGGACACTGGTATAGTTACTATATCATATGCTGACATTTCTGACACAGTAGCGTTATTGAGAGTGCTGAAAAAATCGATGGGATGTCTATAAAACATCAGTGTGCACGGTAAGTTGTTATAGTGGGGTTTAATCTTTCATTGACTGTTATTCTGGAAGGGTCTGAGCTTGTGCATGTATTAGGCTTTTATACTGAATGTTATTTGACCTCCAGTGACATTGTCTGGACTGTGATACCAGATTAGCAAGACAGACTGGACCAAAGCTGACTGGTGCAGAGTCAGAGACTCCCAAGTGTGGGAATCAGAGAGAGATGGGACCTGTAAACAGAATGAAAAGGGACACATTTTGATATATTCTGCTTTACTCTACTTTAACCCATTAAACTGGCATCATCGTGCCTTCACTCACTTTATATTACTAAAGAAAGACTGCAAAATATTCAGCCTGTAAATTCAGTGAGAACAATCTTCACAGACTCCGTCTCTCTCATGGACTGGCTACATTAGGGACAGGGACAACATTAGGGAAATGCAAATCTGACACCAGTATCTCTGCTTGTGTGCAACAGACCTCTCCCTTGCCCAAGGCTACAACACCAAACATTTAATTACTTTCGCCATTAGTTCAAACAGCAGGGCTGCTGATATAGAGCAGATCAGTGAAGGGAGGGCGCACCAGCTTCAGCGTTGTAGATTGGAACAGACTGGGCCTGAACTGAAAGCAGACAGCGAGGAAACCTAATTTTCCTCCATGCTAAATATTGTTTGATTGCTTAAGCTTTGGTTCCTCCTGCCTTAACTCAGTTTTAGCTGAATAATGTGTTGAGGGACAGGTGGACCAAACTAAACAGCTCTAATTGTTCCTGCACTACGATGCTCCTCCTGTTTAAGGCTTTTTCCCTACTGTCTCCCACTCTTCTCTTCTTTACATGCATTCTCTATGTGAGTGATTGCTATTTACAGGCAATTACAGCATCATCGCTCACTAATGCCAGCTGTCTACTTGCTAGCCAGATTAAACCCCCACAGACAGACTTAAAACGCAGTCAAACAATGTAAATGAAGTGAAAGGGTGGCTGAAATATCTGACAGCTTTAAATGACAGTGAGACCAGAGCCATTACTAAACATCTTTATCTCATACAGCAGCTAAAGCTGTTTTCTGATCATGCCAAATACACTTGAATACACAGACATGTGAAAGTATTCTTGCAGAAGATACCAGCAGAATGTAATGCATTAATGCAGCCAGGCAGATATTGTTATGGTTTTCCATTAGCCTGCTGATCAGTGGGTTGTAAGAGCATTTGGTCACAGCCCAAGGTAAACCTCCAACTTTCGACAGACCGCCAAGCCTGTCTCCCTCTTTCTGTCTCATCATCCTCCAAAGTCAACATGGCAGCTGAACTGGCATGGGCCTGCGACTCGTGTCTCAGGAGGAGTTTAGCCGGAAAAATTGGCATAGTCAGACGCAAGCAAGGCCACAACAGCCGCCAACTTAACGTATTTCTCACTGTGAGAAAGCACTCAAAATGTCATATTTCCATCAAGTGATAATTAGAAATCACAGCACAGGGAAGGTAGGACTCAAGGCTGGTGACTGTCTGAGAAAGACTGGTCTTCATAAGGCAGGAAGTCCTTCAGAAGGAAAGATATCCTTGGGGGAAGGATGGTTGATTGAATTCTGTGTTTGGCAATTATCCAGGCTGGAGGATTAGCCCTCCCTTGACAGCGCATGTTATCTGTTCATGGTCAAGTTCGACAGTAAAAGAAAGTCAGTTGTAAACCAATGGCTCAGTGCGACAAGACTATACTATTGGAGTAATTCATCCTGACCAACTGCTTAGCTAATGCCCACAATATCTTATCTTAGTCTCAAGGTGATTGTGTGTTTTTGTGGTTGAGATGTCGCACAGAAACAATTTGAAGCGTGTAATAGTTTCTCACAGTGTTTACATTCCCAGAGCTGATGTGAGGCTCGCCTTCTTCAGACCACCATGATTTAATCTAGTTTCTCAAAAAGATTTGTTTTGTTTTCAAGATTCAGATCTAAAGAGAGAAAACACCCACACCCATAACTTTTCACTGTGCAAGACTGGCTTCCTGCTGTCGTTTAGTCCTTGTGGAAATCTAACACTTCCTACTCAATCATGAGAGCCATGACAACCCCGCATGGATTGTTTTTAATTCTGGGGCTGACATTGCCTCTCCAGCCTACTTCTTCTCTCCATTAGGCAGGAGAAGACAGACAGGCGGACAAAACACAGAGGACAAGCTGACGTCTCTACAGGTGCAGAGATGTCCAGCATCTCCGTAATGACTGGAGTTGACAGGCTAAACCAGCACTCTCCTTCTCTGTCTGGTGAGCTGTAATCTATTGTAATACGTTCTGAATACAAACTCAAGCCCAGTGAAATTTTCTATGCCATCATTTAATGTGATCACTTGGTAATGACCTCCAGTCGTGCAGAGAATGGCACTGGCTTAAGCTGTCACATTGATGCTTAAAGTCAAACAGAAAACTGGCTCCTTGATGGAGCTCTAAGAGCCACTTTGAACACTTAAACTGGAGTATGAAAGCGTCATTTGTGCTTGTTCATTGAGTATGACATAACCAATTTCCTAAAACTGCTCCTAAGCTTTAAATATGCGCAGAGGCTTGCAAGAGAGCATTGCCCTCCTGTTTCACATTCATCATAAATAAAACAGTAATCTGTCCGTGGCCTCTTTACATGGGAGCCGTCATCTTTTTGCAGATGCCTTGTTTAAAATCTTCAGTCCCTCTTCACTGCTGTACATGAAGAGAAATGATGGACACAGAACTGAACACATTTTCTGTGTTCATGTGCTTTAAAAAAACAATTTATGAATTAAACATTTCTGAGATACTCTTATGAAAAAATTGTACATTCTTGAAATCTTTTCTAGCTGGGGCCTTTTCTAATCTCAGTGCATGCCAGACCCACATTCCTCAAGATCTGTGGCTGAAAGTGAACCAAGCTGAAATGGCAGAGAAGGAAACCACATGAAGTCTAACCATTACGGACAGGAGCTGGGTGGTTTCCGGGTACTCTCTGTACTCTATTACTATGCACCACTATACAGGAGACAAGCTAGCTGCAGCCACACTGAGGGTGGCTGACAGAGCGGTTGAGGCTGACAGAGCCTCAGATGGCTGGCCAGCTAGGGGCCTTGCTCAAAGGTATCTCACCCCGCTTGCTCCCAGCAGGGATTATAGAGTCAGGGTGGACAGTAGGCAGGAGAAATTGCCACCTAGCATGCATGGGAAGGCGCCGTGATGGATGACTTCATTAATCTGGGTAGTGCAGTTGAGATACCTCATTCTTTAGGCCTTGTTCCTCCTTTCTCTTTTTTATCCTCTTTTTCTTTCTGCATGTTGTTTCTGCTTCTTTGTCTACTACGGGACAACTTTTTGGACACATAGACTCAAATTATTATTGTAGTGTTAGATAAACATATTTCCATGAATTAGAAAAGCTTTTCATTAACAAGTAATGTTGCTACATTTATGTGTAGGTTCCTGATAGATTAACAGATTCTTACTGAAAAACTAATGGCACAAACAGGTTATGTTAGGTTTTCCCCATGCTCTAACAGTTAGTCATTCACTATAAATGTTCCTACTATGCATTGTTTCTTATGTTTCACTCCATGCTGGAGGCAATGCTTGACACTGGAAACAATGGAGGGAAACTAGGCTATTCAGGCAGTCACTCTCCCTAAGTTATTCTCTCACTAATATAGCAGAAAACATTCTTGGCAAAGGCTCTTCTTAATATAAGAAGCCATACAAAGCATTCTCAAATTAAATGCCATCTATATCAGACACATTTACTGTAATGCTGTCATTGTGAAATTAACCTCAATATAGAGAAGCATGCACTTCCCTTAAATCGGATGTTGTAATGATGAGCAGGAATTCATGAACACGTAGTAATTCTAGTGACTCGGTGGAGGCATTGGAAAACAATATGAAGAAGCAACAGATCTGGCAATTTACCCAGACAGACTATCTAAACATAAATCATTTGCACTTAACACATATACACTGCAGGCATGTGTGTTGTGTAGTTTCTACAGGCATCTGCGGCCCATCTGCACAATAATTGCAGAACAATGCTTTTGATCTTTATATAGCACATTGTGTTTCCGACTGGGATGAATTAAAAAGCACACAAAACTACAAAGCTACTGATATTTCATTTTGGTAAGGAGAAGAGCAACAGAACACAGAAACAGGCACTAAAATAAATATGTATTGTAGAGCAGACATTAATGTCAGGTGACGTGAAAGTTGATTTGGATATAGACTTACAACTATTACATAACAACGGGAGTAATTAGAGCATTTCTCGAATGTGTGTCTTTATGGCTGCTTTACAACTATGAAAACAGTGTGACTTTAATACATGGCTACACAATTTGCTCCTCAACAAAGATAAAATTGAGCTGCGGTCAATTTTATCTTTGTCCAGGCCTAAAGCCTCTCTCTGTCCATCTTAAAGGGAAGTAAATACTCCTCAAAAAACAGCCACAGGCCAGAAAGTGAAGTGCAACTGAGCCCCAGTAAAGCTGTAGTCATCTGAATTGACCCTAGTGACATGTGACAGGCTGTCACATCAAACCAGCCCTTACGACATTAAAAAACACACACAGCAGAAATATCCGTCGCAGCTGACCCTGAGATCAAGTGTCAGCTAGCTGAGGGGCAGGCGTGGCGGGCGGGCGAGGCTTCTTTGACTGGTAAGGTGGGTGCTGGAGGGTGGGCATGGCTGACACACAGCCAAGACGGGTGGATCATCTCATGCCTTTTCCCATGTTTTCCACAGATCTTAAGCTAAGGCTGTCAGCACTCAGTGGGATTTTACAATGGAGACTTAACCTTTTAGTCTCAGTGGTTTCAGTCTGAAGTGACAGATATGTATCGGGTCCATTGCCAGGCTCCCTCACTGTCATAACAGTGTTTACTAAATGACAGGATCAAGTGCCAGAGTTATGAATAGCTTATGAAAGTATAAATGGCCTCCTAACAGCGGGCTGTGTGCATGTGGTGTATTTATAGAGCTCAATTGCAAAATGTACCGCTGGATGAAACTGTAGACCAACATAAAAAAATATACTGCTCCAGATCTCTACACAGAGGGCTGTTCTTTCAAAAGCAAACATGACTACACCTCTCAAAAGCAGTGCACATTAAACTCATTTTATGGAACTGGACGCATTTATCTATGTACAAGAAATCCCCGCCATCAGAAGTAACATCTATATTACCATCATATTGCCTGCACCGTGTCCTGTCTGCTTCTGGAAAGCCTTATATATTGCCAGGCGAATGCAGGTCCGGGAAAATTGTGCTTGGTTATTTTATCAGCCCAAGACCTCGCCTCGCTACAGGCAGCAATATCCTGCACAGGAAATCAATATGAAGGAGAGGTGAGACGTGTTAAACCAAGATATACAATTACTTTTATCTCAGTGTGTTTACAAACATCTGAATATCAGTTCTCCTTAGCGCAAAGTTTTCTTCCTTTTTGCAATACAGGTGAAACATTATTACATGCATGGCTTATTCAGAAATTGAATTATTTAATAATTATTCTGCAGAGGTGAATTATTTACTTCATACTTCCTATTGGCGCTACCGTGCACGTGGCCAAGGCCCCCTAGCTAAAGCTCCTCTTTTCTCAGGTTTGTTAGTGGGCCTGTTCCAGCTCACAACAGATAGTGAAGGCCTATCTTCACTTCAGTGGAAAAATAAGGCTCTCACTTACTAAATCTGTGTCATGTCCCAGTCCAGAGTGGTTTTTGTCTCTAATCTTGAAGGAGAAGCTGACAGTAAAAAAGGCTATTTATATCTCACAGTCAAGACAACTGATATGGGTCTATACGTTAACAAGCACAACAACGACTATTTCTTTATACTCCATAACCACTTCAGTAAGATCAGGTAACACCTATCTTAACTTACTGTATCTCCAGCTGTGCCCTACAAGGAAGCTCAAGGTCTACCACAGAGTGGGAAAATTGAGTAGCTCCTGAAACCTACTGTACAACTTCACAGTGGGGCAAAGAGAGTATGTGCATGACAAACACAGACAGTTAATGAAATTCAACAAGACTGCGATACTCCTGAGAACCTGACCTCCTCTCAGAGGCTAACAGATAACTGTGGTAGATGTTCAAATCCAACAGCTACAGTGGCAAAATAAAAATATGGATGCAGTAGCATAATCAAGAGATCAATAACACGTGCGTCAGACTTTCTGATAAGGGTGTAGTGTATTTCTCACCCCTTGACCTGCCCCGGTGTGACACAACATCTTAGATTTATGGCTTTATGGAAGACGCTTTAGACAACAAAGGGAAGTAAGCCATCTTTCTTGTAGCGTCCAGTCCTCCCAAATGTGTCCTGAGACTACAAACAAGCAGCTCATTGTCTATGGGAGGTTTGACATTCTCTCGTTAAGTGAGTAAGAGGAGAATCTCAGAAGCAGCGTGGCCTAACAACATGTGATCCCCATCTAAATAGTTTCCAGCATGATATCAGCCTGAATCAAGCTTACAAAAGGCTGCATTGTATGGCCTCATGCAGACTGGGTTGAACAAGGGTCATTGTGCAGCCTGATCATTATCAAAAAAAGCAAGAGCAGACTTAAGTTTATATTCTTCCATCAATGGAAATGGTGCACTAAGCAAATTCCCAGCTGAGACAATTACTCAGGGTGAGGCACAAGATGAGTTAACTCCATTATGGTTTAGCAGAGACATCACATTGGTGTCTATGGTTAATGGACAAAAGCTCAGCTTATCAAGCCATAAACAGAGAAAACATAATGTCATGTTACTATCACAACTGTTTACGATTATCTTTGTTATCTAATCAATCAACAGAATTAAAAATACTTCACAAAGGAGAGCCATCAGCTCTGTCATCTCACATCCTCTGTGGGAGACCACCAGCACGAAGAGAGGTCAGGTTACTGCTTATTTTACAGAGGAGTGCTGGAAGGAAGGAAGTGCAGAGGAGAGGAGGGGGAGAGACGTGCAAACGAAGGCAGGAAACACACTGCAGACCAGATGCATTATGCGTGTCCGGTCCACACAACCACGGAAACAACATACACTTGCTTACATGCACAGGAACACATCCACAGTGCACATGTAAACATACACATCCCATCCCTGGCCATTATGAAGCATATGTCCCTGTGCATAGAAAATAATGAGACTCTTTTGAGTCAGGCCTGCAACCCATTCTGGCCTGGTGCAGAGCGGCCAGAGAGTGAGATCTCAGTGTAGTGTGACATTGAAGCTGACACGTCTATTGACGAGAGCAGATGAAGTGTAGCCTATAGCACTGGGATAATGGGAATATTAGCAAGAATTCAAGCAGAGGAGAAAATGGACGCTTGTTTTTCACAACTTTCATGAGCTTTCCAAAGTCAATCCCTAAATTGGCACTACACAGGGTTTCCGAAGTCGAAGGATTTACTGGTTAAACTGAATTCTTATTCCATCACTGATCAGCTTCTCAAAGGGGACTCTACAGCGTGATGAGAAAGGACTTTAGAGGCTAACAAAAAACACCCATTCATTATCTTCCCCTTATCCAGGACGCGATGGCAGCAGGGTAAGCAGGGTATTCCAGACATCCCTCTACCCAGCAACACTTTCCAGCTCCTCCTGGGGGATCCCAAGGCGTTCCCAGGCCAGATGAGATACGTAATCCCTGCCTAAGCAAACTATTGGTCAGTATAACAATAGCATACAATCAGTCTCAGTCAGTACACAATAACGGCTGATTTTCAAAGAAGACTGAGTAAGTTCGAAAACCGCTGCTTTCTTTTTCTTGGACTTCCACATCCAGGGTAACTGCTATCTCTTGCTATAAGTACACTAAAGTGAACCTGTATCAACCAGAGGAGAGAGATTAAAATGTATGTATAATAAATGGAGCGTACATATACCATGGCCTAAAAAAACAGACAAACATAAAGACCAAAGACGGCTTACATTCACCAGTCACCAACTAATTTATTCTTTTCCACATGAATCACACTCAACTGTATTAAATTAGTAATTTGATTCAAAGCCTTTATAATTTTTTTATGGATAGACTAAACTTTCATAGTCAGGTCTAATTAAGGTTTTTACCCTTAAATCTTTTCAAATTTCATTTCACTTACTTGCTGAAATGAAAATGCCTCAGACAGATGCAACCTTCACATGAAATTTCAGAAAATGTTTCCTTGAAAGGTGTAAGGGCCCAGGGTACAGATTACTGACTGCATTGATTTTACCCACAACGGGCTGTGAATATACACATGCACACATGTGGGCGGGTGAGCATGTGCATGCGTGTCTATTTGTGTGCAGTGTATATGTGTAGGTGTGCACAGCCTGAGTTAAGAGTCAGGTGAAGGACGGGGAATATCAATTGAAGCCAGCAGCTTCCTTCTGCACCAAAACACATTTGGTGTCACATATCACTGTCACATTTTCTGTTTGGTGTGACAACACAAACTTGATTTAGTCACAGGTAGGAGGTTTTTACTTTATTCCTGCAGAGGCAACTGCTGCAGAGACCTTTTTCGTCTTTAGGTCCCCTGAAAAATCCCCTCAGGATTTTAGGTAGGGCAAATAATTTTTGTTCCACACACGACTAGGTCATTTCATTAAAGCCCATATTAGAATCTCTTTCATTTCAAATTTCAAACACAGGCGAATATGAGAATGAAAGAATAACGTACCCTCTGCTCAAACTATTGTGTGTTGATAGTCTCTGACATTTCCAACCCACAGGAGAAATCTGTGACTCTGACAGTTACTCATCACTGTGGTGGGACACAAATATGGGTCACAATGGCAGAGGCAGTGAACAACAGATTGTGGGGCAATGACTCAGATAAATGTGAGGTGAGATTTGGGTCTCTGTGTCAAAACAAGTGAGAATCAGTCATCAAGGCGGCGCCATTTCTATGAATGGTATTCAAATAAAGTTCTCAGAAAAACCTTCCAGATAATTACTCACAGATCCATGTGTTGCTCTTTACATGGCAAATATGTGGCTTCAATTGCAATGAATTCATAACGCTTATGAATTTCTGCTCGTATGAATTCATAACTAATTTATATGAGAATCTATTATTTAAGTAATAATTGTCTATATTTTAGACTTAATGGTGAACAAACTGGATTTCAGTTATATGTAATTTTACTTTTTTAATACATTTCCTAGAGACAAACTCTGATATCTTACACTTAAAACTAACCCCCTTATGTGTTTTTTCTGCCAAAGTGCTATCAACATGGATAACAACAGAATCTGTGTACCACTGAATTCATTTCATTCAGGATATTATGTGCAGAGCACACAAAAGCAGTCTGCTACAGAACAGATCGGTGATTAAACCAAATAAATACATTTCCAAAATTTTAATTTTCTAACATCCATCCACTGCTGCTTTTCACACAAGACATAATCATATAATGTATTTACCATCTTATAATCTTGAGTCTGATATAGGCTACTCTGAGGAAATGAGGCGGTACCCAAGCCAGGTTCTCCTGGGATCAAGGACATATAAAAGTGAGGATGATGGGGGAGGATGAAGGACGAATGAAGACACGCAGGCGGGCCAAGAGATCTGTGGAAAACTCCTGACAAAAGCACAGGAAAACTAGGAAGGCTGGGGCAGGTCCTCTGGGACAGTCACAGGCCCAGTGAGGGGGAAGCCTACACAGTCCTAATTTAACAGAAGAAACATAGAAGAAGAGTCTTTGTCTAAAGAAATAATGTCAGTTTTCCTCCCAGGTCACAGAGCACATGGAGGGATGGATCCATACTCTGCTCATAGTTTGACAGCAAGCAGATATTGTCATGGAGCAACAAATGAACAGGAAATGTAACACTGAGGAGACAGAATGTCTAATTCTGACAAGATGAAAGAAGTGAAACTAACAGAGTGGAAGTACAAATCCTGACAGTCTAAGCTACAAATTACTTCTGATTTGTATTGCTGGTCTTCATGCTTCACCACATATTAGGCTTCAAGCATGATGCCTTCACTATAACTGGGTGTGATCAACTGGGCACCATAATTGAGAGGCTTTACATCATTTTCCCTGGCACGCGGCATTACAAGCTATGTCAACTGGCAAATGGAGGGGAAAGTTGGCACGGGTGTGAAGAGAAGCACAGTCAGTAGAAAAGGAAAGCTAAGAGTTACAGGATCAGGTACTTGTTCAAGTATGCCAAAGGCGCGTGGCTTGATGCCATGTCAATCTGTCTGACTGACAAAGATTTAACAGTTACATTAAAAAGTACAACTTCATATATAGGACCTAAGATGCACCATGGGAATACTTTTGTGACCTCTCTGCACTAGTATTTCAACCATTAGAATGGTTCAGTCAAAAGAAAAGAGCATTCAAACTGATCCACCTCTTCCGAAAAAAGCCAGTAAAAGACAAGTCCAAAACACACCCTCATTTCTGGGAAAGCTGCTGGAGTGAGTTTGGCGTGTGGTATGTGATGTTGGTGGGACTGCTGAAACTGTCCAGATATAACTGTGTGTGTGCAATTCCATTCAGAGAACTGTGAACTTGAGTTTACCAGTCTGGTACACAATGGGGATTCACAGCCTCTGGATATGACGACTGACTGTGCCAAAGATAGAGGAGCATGGGAAGGAGTAAAGGGGGCTGGGGGATGGCTATCCTATTTAAAACTGCACTCTCACCGCCGCTGTAACAGTGCTGGGATACTGTATCAGTCAGGGTGTTCCTTGCATTGGTCCTGTGGCTTGACAATGATCTGAGATAAAGTAAACAGACACAACACAGTGCTGCCATTACAGCACCTGAGGCCTGTGCTGCATGCATTGCACTACAGTCTCAAACGTGGATCAGCAAAAAAGTATAGCATTTGCTGGGTGTGCTTTGATTATTTAGTTCTGGTTTGTCTAATGCATCTGTAGTAAAACAAACTTAACAAAGGTTGATCATCAAGTTGTACTACTGTCCTGCTGTGTAAGCTTTAAAACAAAACCCTCTGTCAGGGGATTTCGCTCAGGTAAGACGACACAGTTGCAACATACCTGACATGTATATTTCTGTCTGGAGACACCTGGTAAAGAAATAAATATTTATTCTGTTATCTGCAGACAAAGTTCAAGCAGCCATTGCTGCTTGTCTATAAGTATCAGCCTTCTGAGAAAAAACATTCCCACAGCTCTGAAAATTAGCTTTGTTCTGAGGTTAACCAGCCTCAGACACCATGCTACGAGAACACAAGCTACAGGACCAAAAACACCCTGTAACTACCAACCCCTAATTAGATGTTTTCATCTCTGCTACAGCCTAATGTTGGCCTAAGCTAAATAACACATGTGAAAACAATCCATAGTAACCTGTATTTTAATGCCTTTGACTTTTCTTCAAACATGTGTATCAAAGATTTCTTGTAAATTCTGTGAACGCCAGTTCATGTATGACCTGTCTGGCTCATGACAGATGAGGTGCTGACTGAGAGAAGGGCTGGGTGTCATGCTGGCAGACAGAGGCCTTGGAGGCTCAGAGGTAGACCTGAAATAGCCTTGCTGCTGTATTACAGCATTACATCACAACTGATTTCACCGTCATGGCTGCCGCTGCATCATGCCACCGCCAACATGTCATGGGACAGGAACAATTGCATGCAGTGGCTGTGAGACACACAAGCGAGCCGTCAACAGGGGATGTACTCTGAGATCGTGCAATATTCACCGTAATTCCAGGCAGACAAACAAGCCGCCATAGGATGATGATCTGTCAAGCAACAAAAACCACACTTCCTGTATAATTAAAATCAATGTGAAACAACAAATACATGTTTTTATATTTGTTTAGTTTTTTCATCTGATAACAAGGCAGAACATATCTGTTTACATTCCTTACTGCATATGCACGGCAAACACAAGAGACACAATGCAGTTTCTGTTGTTCCACAAATACCACATTTTTTGACACTCAAGAAAAATCACTGTTCCTGCTCATGACTTAGTCAAAACTGTAACCACATCAAAGTCGAATACGTACGAGCTGAGCGAGTACCTGCGAGGACTAGATCAAACACTGCCTGTGGGCTCTCTCACCATCAATCCTCTGTAAACTAAACCTGACATGCTTCTTAAGCGAATGTCTGTTTGAGCTCAGTTGTGGGAACAGTTGTAACTAATATATTCAGCAGGAAATTCATGCGTATTGTCTCTAAAGCAGCAGAACAAGTTGGTTAACATGTCTAACCTCTCAGGTACTGCTGCCATGCCCTACATTCACAAATCAACAGATGAGACAATCTTCACTGTAGCAGTTTTCACACAAGGCAGACTCTGGCTGTGATGACAGATATAATACAAATATTGCATGACGTTAACCTCTTCAACGCCAAACACTCACAGGGAGCAGGTCAATCATTACAAACTTAGGATGAGTGGACAAACCCACAGAATTTTTTTTCAAATTAGAGTCAAGACCCCAACGTTTCCAAAGATGCTAAATATGTTGATCTGAATGTTTGCAAAAGGAGTGTAAAATAAGGCACAACAATCAGACAATGATATCTACAGTGTAATGGTGCAGCCATAAAAAACATGGTGTCGTGTGTTTTAATACTTTGATATAGCAGATACAGAACGTAGAATTAAAAATAATTAATGTTGTGATGTTGTTACAGTGTGGATATTTTTAGAGCTGCGTCTCGACAGAGTTAAAACCAATGTGAACTAGTGAAATGCTTAAATGAAAAGCAGGCAGATTATCCTAAAGAATAGAAATTGATAAAAGTGGACTCTTTTAAGAAATGTATGCCCACTATAGATAGACTTAATACACTATGTTATTACACCACTTTAATATTTAGTATTACTTCTTTATGTCAGAGCAAATTTCTACCTGGTCAGTAATGAATGCAAATGTCAGGACAACCTGAAAAACAAGATTTTCAAGTAAACAAATTTACCACTTGTGATACAGATGTGTTTGTTGGCGAAACAGCCTGAGGTTATTTAGAGACGCATGTGCTCTGCACACATGGGACTGTTCAGCACAGTGACGCTCATTTTGCATGAACTCGAAGAGAGCTCTACCCAGAGAAAATGACCAACAATCACAGAGATTACACCCATGTTTGGGAACAGGCCAATTTCATAAGGCTTCTACCAGGAAATCTATAGCTGTTTTTTACTGAAGACTGTGTCATCTTATCAGCAGCACATTCAATCTACAAAGAAAGCCCATTCTGGACTAAAAAACTATGCCTGCTTGTAAATGCATCATCTTGAAGTGATTAGGCCACATATTAAAAAAACATTACATTGGCACTATTACATAGTGATGCATGTGTTGAGATATAAGAAAGAAATATCTATTGAAGAATGGCGATGAATGAAGGTGTTACATAATCACTAAGCGCAAAAATCTCCCTCTGTAGCTCTTTTGATGGCAACACCATGAAGCAGTTGTACCGGACTGTTCACTTGGCCAGACTGACAGACAGATACCGCGCCATGAGTCATGCAGGCATGACTACAGTGTGGCCCCCTCAGCAGCCCCCTGAAAAAACTCACATACCAGCCAGTCAACACAGACCAGCCTAGATGGTCCACCTGCCTCAGCAGAGCTACTCCCAGCTCCCTCCAAGTATCACGTACCAACATGCACCCACATTAATATCCAAATACACACACACATTGGGAATATTCTCTCTGGGATGCAGTTGGAGTAGATACAGAGGATGAGCATGACTGCCACTATCACACATCAGGGCCCTGCTTTATCGGTGCGATTACATCACCCCAAGCAATGATCCCCCGCCCTCCATGTGATAAGGTTTCAGGAACACTGGGCACACAAACCAGGCCATGTGCTCCTATGTCCTGTCTGCCAAAATAACTCAGCAGTTTCTAATACAGTATGTCTATGGTTTCACTTCACTCTGCCCAGGTATTGTAGGACATTACAGCGCGTAACCTTTCTGATGTCAACAAGTTTGCAGTTTGTTAATATGAGCTGCCGTCCTGGAGCTTTCAGCCTCTGAGTCAAATCTAAACATTTAGGTTGTACCTCCATGGATATGATTTAATGGAATTTGTGCCCTTTTGTGACAGTCTGCCATGAGTCACTTTGAGTCACTGTGTCTTGGTGCCTCATGAAACCTACAATTCAGAAGAAAACAAAGATCTAAGGAAGAAATAACACTTTCAGGTTCAAAGGAGCCGAGTCCAGGGAGACGATATGAGAAGCACATTCTTCTCTTTTTCATCCATTTCTCATTTCATTCATGTCTTCATCATGAAATAGGTAACACGTGTGGAGCCATCTATATTATAGCAAAGCAAATTTGTGACGCTGTGATTTGTTAGGCCATTGCTTTTAAAGAAGGTGGTGGGGATGCTGATGATGACCATGACCAGGGGAATGTGGAAGATCCTTCACATGCCAGGAGGAGGAGGAAGAGGAGGAGGGGGAGGAGGATGACAAGGATGAGTGAGGTCATGGTGTGACTTTATGCATCATGTGTTACATGATTATTCAACGACATAGTCATTTAGAACAATTCCTTTGTCCAAAATTACAATTAGGCCAAGCCATCTTCTATCTGCCTCCAGCCACTTGAGATAATTTGGCCTGATCTTGAAATTAAATCATGAATCCTTTGGCTCCTGCGCTTTTAGCGAAAGTATTCTCTCCTGAAGTTTAAGAGAAAAAATGTTTTTAAGTAATTTAGCTTCTGGGCCTTTATAATTGTGGACATAATTTCACCTAGTTAATTCCACTTCAACATCTCTTGAATGTGTAGGGTAATTCACACTTTTTAAAAACGTGACTGGGCCTCAAGACCCACAGCCTACTACATGAGCACTTTCAATATGCCTACTTTCACTATGAAAACTCCACTAAAAGGGAGCGCAAACTGCACAGCACCCTGTAACCTAAATGATGCTCTGACGGTGCCATGCGAAGGAACCCCATGTCGACCAATTGACCAGTAATTCAATCGACTCGTCTAAGCTCGTTTATCCTCCTCGATCACGACGCGTGAGCGCTGCTGCCTTCCGTATGTGCGACCACAGGGGACAGTCATGAAATAATAACACAACTTACCCTTATAACAACCAGCTCAGATGACCTCCAGCAATGAAACAAAAAAAAATCCGGTTTAACAGATGTTTTTGTCCCCCAGGCAGCAGATGAGTGGTTTGTCACATCATCCTGATAGCGGCGCAGGAATAAACACGCTTCTTTTCCACCCCACAGATGTTTGAAGCCAAGCCCGGTGCCGTGGTATGAAGTCTGCTCACTCTTGATCACACCAGCAGCAGAGCCAGTCCAGGGTGATGTGGCCGAAATGTGACTGCCGTCCGGTTCTCTGCTTCCCACCTACGGATAGAGCATTCCCACACTGCTCCATGGATCGACCCGGGGTAAGTTTTCTTCTGCCGGTTGTAGCCTAATTCAGTTTGGCGGAGAGTCAGCCCCGCCCTGTACTGGAGACGGTCTGTGGTGAAGGCAAGCCCGTCAAGATCACCAACCAATCGGTGCGTACACAGGGAGGCGCTGCTTCTCTCAGTACACGGCGGTGACTAAGCGATATCCTCAACCAGACAGGGGTTCAGGGGCTGAAACCGGGGGTTAACCCCTCTCCATCTGCACTGATTCACTTCACAAATGTTACATGTTTATACGCCCCCATTTCAGTACAATGTTTAATTATTAGGCTACACTGAAATTGTAATTAATTTAACTAGGTTATATTTTATAATAGCCCAATCATTTCGTAATAATTTGCAAGTCTGCTGAAGGAATGGGAGAAAGATAATTCCACCTAAGTTTACAGTTTACTTTATTGTAGATAACATTTAAAGACTGACATAGAACTTTATGAGGGGCAATAGGCCTAATGTAAAAATTACCGTGTCAAAGAAAATGTTTTAGCCATAATTTGCCTAAAATGCAGCAGATTTTGTTTAGGTTCAGAGTTTATCAGGATCACGGATAGACTGTCATACTTACCTATTACTAGCCTACTAGTTAATTTATGTTGGTCTGTGCTATCCTCAGACTGGGTTATCATTGCAACCTGTTACCTACACAGGCCTATTTGATTAATATGGGCATAATACGTGCTTTTATTTTTTTCCATTACAAAAAAGAAGGTGGTCCATTTTGTTGTTTAGCGGCATAATTACTTTTACTATATTTGAATTACTATTCAAAATATGTATTTTTTTCTAAATGATTATATTTATTCGTGTTTATTAAACTCTAGTCTTATGTAGGCCTATAGCAGTTCACTGTACTTACATTGAATGAGCATGTGACAGATAAAACCTTTGAATCTTGAATAAAACCCTGGTGATACAGCACCTACTGATTACGTTTTCAGCAATGAGCCCAGACGGTCCAACACAATGAGGCATTTGATCTGGCACAAAGGTAAGTTCATATACAAATATTCAAGTGTCAGAGTTTTGTCCCACTAATGGTTGACCGACACAGCCTTATGGTCTAGCTGTAAGTGCTGTAAAAATTTAAAAAAAGAAAAAAAAAGAAAAAAAAAATCAAATACAAATGTCACTGACTTCAAGAAATGCACATTGAGCTCACTTGCAGTGGTCACAAGCTTTGAAATGTGACTGTCCTCCTCCTCTCTGCATACTATCATAAAAATGTTAATTCTGGGCTTACTTCTTAACGTTTTGGGACATACAAAAGCTCCAAGTGATGGATTTTTTCACTCATTACTAGCATTACTTTCAAAATCATATTTCAGCTTCAGATAAGCCTAGCCTATCTGAAGCTGAAATTAATAACTACAAATACATAAATGTTGATATTGGTCACAGGACTATTACAAATGTATTGTGTATTCTTATTTTTTGGTCCATTTTTAGACAAACCATGCAATGTTGCCACATGACATGATGACGATCATGAAATCATATGATATCAATGAACCCCCTGCTCTCAGTACATTTCAGTTGAATTATACAGTCCTGCCATATAACCGAGCCAGTGAAGAAACTGATTCTCTATTATATAAATCCTGCACATTTTCTTCAAATCAATGAACATTCACATACTGCATATTACATCACTGTACAAGCCTTTTGGTCTGCTGATGTTAATATGGCTGACTCAGGCTTATTAAGCCTGAACACAGTCTGTGCACACATGTGACTTTACAGTTGTTTTTAAGTAATCAAGAACACAGCAACATAGAAAGGAACATTTTAGATGTCAATATATGTTCATAACACAACATAACATTAATTTATCTGCTGACAAAATCCAATCCATTAGTAATAATTTTTTCATTTATATTACAGCTGGATGCCATAACATATTATTAACAATCAAACTAGTTGCAATTTAAAGCAATTTAAACCCAAACAACAGAATATCTCTTCTTTAAGATAACAGAGCCAGCATCTATTTCTTTCTTTGATGGTATTCTCTGATATTTTGTAATGTGCTGCAGTATTTGGACAAACTATTTTTCGCAGAGGAGCATTTATCTCCAATAGCCTAAATATTAAATACTGAAATTCAGGTGCATATTATCAATATCAACCAACAGCAGCACCTAAGAGTTCAGAACGCTGAAAGTCACTTGTGGTCACTTTTTCCACCAGGATGTCCTGCTCCTATCTAGAAGGGGTGAGGGTTCTTTACATGTCTGGGGTCAGGGGCCCATTGTCTCATAATCCATCAATGAATGTAGGCCAACACATGCACACAAAAATCTGATTCACATTTGTGGCATGCCATTATTTTCACCTCATTGTTGCAGAGATTCCTTCCATACTTGGCTAGTGGGATTCTGCAGCTATGTTTTAATCATTAATTCACACCCAAACCTCCAAGTGTTAGACCATTTACAGAAACGAAGTTCAATGCATTTCCACAGCAATTATCTGTAATGTATTAAAAAAAAACTCTTACCAGTAAGACAGGCAATCTTTTTCTAACAAGTCAGGCTCTTCAGTTTCTGTGTTTTTCAGACATTAATAAAACATTTAATACTGCAATTGAATACATTAATCCGTTTTGTTTGTACTGTAAAACAGAAGATTTTCATTAGAATGAATAGAAATCGGAGCCCTCCTCCCGCATCGGGTAACACACGCAGCAGCTTCATCTAATGAAAAGACCATTTCAGTGCATTCCATCATGTTTTCAGTGAAAGTGCCACCTGGGAATATTCTCCAGGAGAGAGATGGATGTTAGGAAGCAGAAGGTTTCTGAGGTGCTGACAAGGGGCACCAAGTTCGCAGTTCTCGTCAGATGAGGTTACGGTGCACAAGCGTCTCAGGTTCCTGGAAAAGTCTACTTCATGGTTGCTTTGATGTACTTGTCAATTAAGACACTTTCCACAGAATGTGGCAGCCAGTGAGTTTCTGCTATTAAAATAGCACATACATAATATGATCCCATTTTTATGCTGACAGGGCAGACAGTTTCTTTATGTTTCTAGAACAAGCGATCATACGAGGGCCTGTCAATAGTATTTTTTTTTACAGAGCTGCTGATAATAGCAGATCAATACAGTTTTACAATTCCTGCATTTCAGATTATACTAAGTAAAACTACAGTATTAATAAAAAGTGAACCTACTTTCAAGAGAATTCTCGCTACAGGAAATATTGTGTCTAAAAATGTGTTTTTGACACCTCCTCCGCAGTTGAACACCATCAGCAGGTCTCCTCCCATAAGTAAGTGGCAAGAAACATCCTGTTCCTTATTTCTAAAAAACAATCATTGCATCACGAATAAATTTAGGCAGTTTAAATGTGACAGGCACACAGCAGAAAGGTCTCACAACGAGTCTGTATTTCATAGTATGAAAGGCTAGAGCTTCCTCTCAGCTAGTCTCCTCTTCGTCTTGCACCCACGGGTCTTGTCCCTGCCAGCACAACTGATAGCTACGCTGCAAATCAAGCTGATTCAGAGACATGCTCCTAAATTAGGCAAAAGGCAGTATTTCCACCAAAGGAATGAATTAATCAGACTTCATCAGCTATTTTACATGTACTCAGCTATGTCAAGACAGTTTAGTGGCCTACTGGGAGTCTCTGATTGATATACCATGAAGTTGTAGTAATTAATGGTAAAGTTTCCCCTGGGATAGAGGAGGGTTGAAGCTGGGGCAAAGGCAGCATTTCGGATGTGACGTAGGACCTGTAGGAGCACTCAAGGCCCCTGAAGCCCCATCAATCAGACACAGATAAAAGGGTTGAGTGCAAGGGTAATGTTTAACCAAAAGGCCATCGTCAGACGGTCCATAAATGGTTTCCTCTTTCTTCAACCAAGGAGAGAAGTGGAGGGGAGACCATAATTTCTGGGTTAAGACCACAGAGAGTCTTTTGCTCGTACATGGGTGACATGGATAACCACACCAAGGAAATATTCATAGAAAGCCAAATACTGTTTACAAGCATGTGACTTTTTAAGCACGCTCTCATTGGTCTACTGATTTTGCCTCAACATGAAAGTCTATTCTGTCAGAATATATGGTATTTTAGAGCTTTGCATGTCTACAGGAAAGACATTTTAATGTCACAATGAAAAAGGATGTCACCTTAAGGATTTGTTTGCAACTAGTATTGATCAAACAATCAATATCTGGAAAGAGTGGAGTTATAATACAGTGCATGCTGGTTTTCATTCAATGACAGTCCACATATTGTGCATTGCTGGCAAAAGGCAAACTACTGTACCACGGCAGAAGGCTGTTGGGGAAATCAAAGATGAATTAAAGAGGACAGAAAAGCATTCGCTATGTGGTCATGTTTGGCAGATTTATACTCTCTTGTTTTTGTGATAAGTCCAGTAGGATCCTGCAGACAGCCCTCACTCCCTCCCTGCCTGACTCAACGGTCGTTCCCTCTGAGAGCCACAGGTGTGAGCTGAGACAAGGAAACTGTTATCAGAGTAGACTGGGAAAGGTCAGGGGGCTGGAGAGTTTGGAGCGCAAGCTCAATAAATAAACCAAACAGCTGGAAGGCTGAGTTTTTCTCATTTAATGATCTTCTAAACCAGCCATCAAACTGGTACTGGCTTGCTCATTTACACTTTAAAAACGCTAAGTATTAAAAAAGTAATACGGGTTTATTTACTGTACTTGGTAGGTTTCGAGGTGTCTCTGCTGCCCAAACTCTCTGAACTTGACTCAACTGATGCGTCACTTATTTTCTATAATGCAGAACAAACATATATGTGGTCCAGACAAATAAAAGGAAAACACAGGCATACAGTACACACATGGATGCATGGTATTCTCCAACCTGTGTTTATATAACAGTGGTTCTGTTAAAACCTGTGAGCATGAGATCCCAGATGTGGAAAAAGACAAACCTATTTCTACATAATCATGTCTCTGTTGTGCAGGTGTGTGAAGTGGGTCTCACGTGGAGTAATCCTCCTGCTTCCCCCTCCCAGTGAGATCCCAGCCACCTGTGCAGCACACGCCACACCTGTGCAGCAAACAAGAAAGTAGACTCATGAATCATTAATTGTCATCAATTAATTATTAATCCCATGTAACACTGGAGCTGCAGATGACTACCAGGTTCTGTCATTCATTGACTTGGTAAGAAAAAAATATTGTTAAAGTTTAAGTTAAATTTTATACTGGAAGGGTTTCCTGGAAGCCATCACGGAGGCTGATATACAGTATTTGAAGTAGCCTACTTAAAGCTGACCTTTTTGTTTATGCTTTGGTATTTTTAAACTTGCATCATTCAATCAATCTGCTCTTTGCATACATGAGGTCAACAGAAGAAAATGGTAAGATAGAAAAAACATTAAGAATACAGCAATTCATAAGGCCTCTGAAATAACATTTAGACTATTATCTGACAGTAGGTCTCTTCACTGCCACACCTTTTACCAGAATTAATTTGTTATAAATATGATGATGTAATTTAAGCAATACAAATTTAAACACAGTATTAAACAAGAGGTTATCTCAGCAGCTCAAAAGCTATGACACATTGCCCCAAATAGTTTGCTATGTTTATTTACAACATCAGAGATGTCCATTTTTAAATCGTGGCTCTCATTTAATAGCGACGCAACAGCAAACTCTCACACAGTTTATCTGTTAGAGGGCATTCATGCAGCCACACTGATGCAGGTAACTATTAGTTTGGAAACAGTAAAGGGTTTGTAACTCTTGTAAAATTTGTTATCACAGAGGAAATCAAGGAAAAAGAAGTAAAAAGAAGTAAAGCTGTAAGAAAATAAATATAATTTGCTAATTTACTCAGGGGAAGCATTTTGACTTTTGCACTGATGAACCTGGCATTCAAACGTAAGATGTCATAAATATGGCAGGACAGAATAGTGATATTATTTTGGTCGATCCATTCCAGCCATGTGTTTGATGTAATATTTTCACACCGCCACAAATAAACCAAAGATAGCAATGACTGTCTGTCTCAGTATTGAAACTATATACAGCACATAAATATATATTTACAGATTCATGAAAAGTACTCAAACAAATTTAAACTTTTCACTAAGTAAATTTAAATTTCCATAAAATGTATCAAAACATTCAGAACTTCAATGAAACAAATATTTAGTTTTTTCCTGTTTTCTTCCTTTCCAAACGCTGCTTGAGGAGAGCTCAACCCTTATTCTCCATAGGATTCTCTGACTCATGGTGTAGTAAGATATTTTCAGTCTGCCTGCATTCTACTCGCCATCTGCACACACAGATGAGTCTCTGGCGTCCCTGCTCAGAGTCACTATCGCTGCAGTGACTGCTGGAGTTGAAAGTGATCCAGAATGCAACACTACAGCCAAGTTGTGGCTGCTAAGATTATCAGCGGCAGCAACAATGAAAGCTGCCCGGCCCAGACCTCAACATCACTGCTGACAGGCTGTGGAAACACAGTCAAAGCAAACAATGGCCTTCACCAGTCCACCAGCCATGACAAAGTCAACAACCCATGCCAGGACTGTTCTACTGAACATGCTCAGCAGATTTCTGTCTGGATCATATCCTGGCTCAAGAAGTCAATCCAGGTCATTATGTCCATAATTACTGCACAACTGGTTCCATTAGAAAAAATGAATTTACTCTTATGATTTTTTAATTTTACCAAAACAAAAGCAAGTGATAAAAAAGAATAACCAATAACTCGCCATGCAAATATTTGAACTGGGAATTTTTATGGCCCTTTTTGCTGTTGCTGCAGTATATCAACTTACCCTCTATCCAATGATGTGTGCCCTTCACCTATTTCGGCAATGCCACACAGTCACATTCACATACACACACACACACACACAAGGCTGCCACTTCACAAGCATGCTGCACTTTCTGGCACCTCTCCAAAGAACTGACCTATGGCAAGAGGTGTCTGTGGGGGGAGAAGATTTTTTTAATAATACTTTTTTCTTTTCATCTTTTAAATTCATGAATAAAATACTGAGGACATTTCAAAACTCCATATTATACTTTAGCATTATACAAAACAATTTGCATAATAGTCGGGATATTAAAAGGAAATGAGAAGGTTTTTTCCCCCCTGGTTCTTTCTGAAACTCTTTAGAGGTTTGAGGATATGTAAGATCAGTTAATAAAACTGATTTGATTCAAATACACATTGAATTAAGAGTGGAGTGAACAACATCTCTCACTTATGCACATAAGGCTTGCTATAGTCTGTGCTTCTTTTGTAACCATAGTTTGTTTGATTTGATTGAACAAAATATTGAGTAATTGGCACTGATTATTACATGCAATGTAATGTAACAGAGTAATATAATGTAATTGAATGTAATAATCAATGCAAAAGTCAGAGCACAAATGCTTTCAGACTAAAGGCAGGGCTTTATCAGAGCTCCTGCTGTAGCTGAAGAGAGCTGGGTAGGATCTGCAGAAGAACAAAGCCAAAGTTGAGTCCCACAGGAAGAACAAGGCTGCTGAACATCAGAAAAAAAGAAAATGCCAAGGCTGTAAAGAATGACATTGTGGATCTTTCCTATATGTAATGCTTAAACTGACAGTATTGATGAAGAAGGCCCCTTAAGTTTATTTTCTGCAATGTGGGGAACAAAGCCATCTCCCAGCAGACCCAGTGTGCACAAACTGCAGATATGGACGACAATCCCCAGCTGAAACACCTCAAATGCAGTACGAAATCGAGTGCCTTCAAAGTATCAGTGGTGCAAAACACATAATGATGCTGCTGGATGATGAACTTGTGTGTGGGCTGCAGCAACAAAAACTTGAGACTTTTTAATCTTTCAGGTCTGTTTTCTGGCATCTGTTAGCAATAGGCTTACATATCAAAAACCTTTATTTCTTCAATAATTTCAATGTCACAAGAAATCAATTTTAAATTTATAATATTAATTCACCCTATCTGCATTTACCCATCTATCTGTCTATCCAACCATTCTTAGGCTATATCAGTCAATGCATGCATTCATGAGCTTTAGGATCAGCACACAATGCTTCCGGACAAATGCACAGCAAACTTGTGGCCTACTTTCCTGATAAAGTTGTAGTATGTGGCATGGCACCATGTCACACACTGTTAGTCTTCCAGAAAGCCACATGGACCCACAGTGCCTGGGGCCAAACTGGCGCCATCCACTTCCTGGGCACAGGCAGGCATGAGCACACCAGCTCTATTTATAACCTCTTATTAGAGCGGACTGTTTTTAAATGAGGCTGAAAAGATAAGGCAACACCAGGAAAAGAACACTGTACCTATCAGCAAATGGGGCTGTTATGTGTAGCAGGAAGACGACTTTGGACTTCAAAGTCATGTTTAAAAGATTTTGCGGAAACACATAGATGCACGTTTCTCCTCACAGCCTGGATAGGTTAGAAAGGCACCCTAAACAGGGAACAACAGAGCCGAGTCCGAAAGCGTGCGCGGTCCCTTTAAGAGATACAAAACAATCACTTACTTCCTGCCTTGTTAGCGCTAGCATCACGACTCAGCTAAATTATAAAGTAAAGAATGAAGCTCTTTTAAAAATACTTACAAGTGCTACTGACATTATAAAATACGGTGTCTTAAGGGAGGTTTACATTTCAATCCCGTAGGGTTTCGCGGTAACGTTATGGCAGGGGCAGGGAGAAAAAGAAAGATGCTAGCATTGACAGTATTAGCAGCACCTGCTGAAGCTGCTGCTGCCAAGCTGAAGAAGCCCATTCAAAGTGAAAAAACTCAAAGTGCTGAGACAGAGCGAAGCCAGTATTTCACCAAGAATGAGCTCCAGCACAGACTTGGAGAGGAGTTTTTCAACCAGTCTTGCATCAGTTTGGCTAAAGCATTCCTCGGCAAGGTAATGCTGCCATCTCACCATGTTTACAACTGTTGTCGCTCTGTAAGTTAGGGGATATGCTGTCACAAAGTTTGTGTTAGTGTAGTTAAAAACGTTTTTACATCTTTTGTCCAGTCTCTTAACACTTTAATCTATCAAAATTACAATGACCTGCGACGTTGTTCTTTCTCTGCAAATAGTTGTATTATTTTTCTCTATTCCTTTTATTATTCTTATATAACTTGCATTGTCTATTTCATATTTATATATTTCTACATTTATTCATGTCAACTGTATGTTTGTCTATGTGTAGCACCTTATCACCAAAGCGAATTCTTCATATGTGTAAAACACTACTTGGCAATAAAGCTCCTTTTGATTCTGATAGTCTTAGTGTTGCCACCTGTTGTTACTTTGTACAGAAGAGGTATTTCAGTTAATTACACACAGCTACAACTTCACTCCAACCACAACAAAATGCATCCAGACCACTCTCCTTTAATGTAGGGCTGCAATCATTGTTGGGCTTCTGTAAATAACTTCAGAGTATGGTCTAGACCTGCTCTTTATGAAAAGCGCTGTGAGATAACTGTTGTTGTTATTTGGCGCTATATAAATAAAATTGAATTGAATTGAATCAAAGATTATTTTCACGATTAATCGTTTGGTCTTTAAAGTGTCAGTAAATAGTGAAATATGCCCATTACAAGTTCCCAGAGCCCCATGTTCAAATGCTGTGTTTTGTAGGTCCATCACTAAAAGATAAATCCGTTAACTATCACAGAAAGCTTAAAATGTGAACATATTCATATTTGACACGATTGAGCCAGGGAATTTTTGCCATTTTGACTTTTTTAAATAAATTGACTATTGATAATAATACACAGAACATAATCTGTCTTGTTCTTTGTCCCTGCAGGTGTTGGTCCGCAGGTGTGCAGATGGTACTGAGCTTCGAGGGAGAATAGTGGAAACTGAAGCCTATCTTGGAGGGGAGGATAAAGCCTCACACTCAGCAGGAGGCAAACGCACTGAGAGAAACACAGCTATGTTCATGAAACCAGGCACAATCTATGTGTATCCAATCTATGGTATCTACCTTTGTATGAACGTGTCTAGTGAAGGTAAAAGTGTTTCCCACCAAAGGTGTTCATTATGATAGCCATTTTGCCTCCTGATTAATAACAGAATTCAATGTTTTAAAGCCTTTTTAGGTTTAATGTGCCCTCCTCCAAGTGTTAACATTAATACAACATTAAATCTATACAGTGGTGTTTTTAATTTCCAGTGGGTAAAGGGCGAAAGGAAGGAGACAGAGTGGAGCCTTGATGACTGATGCATATTGTGTGCTTTCACAGGGGAGGGTGCAGCCGTGCTGCTGCGCTCACTTGAGCCCCTGCAGGGTCAGCCTGTCATGAGGCAGCTGAGGACAGCCAGGCGCAAAGACGGAGCCAGACAACTGAAGGACAAAGAGCTCTGCAATGGGCCTTCAAAGCTGTGCCAGGCTCTAGATATACACCGCTGTTTTGACCGTCGAGACCTAGCCTCAGACCACGAGGTGTGGCTGGAGAGGGACCCTAACGCAAATCCAGCAGAACCCAACGATATAGTATCAGCACCACGCATTGGAATCGAGTCCCATGGGGAATGGGCTAAGAAGCCATGGCGGTTTTATCTTCGCGGGCACAACTGTGTTAGCGTTGTGAATAAAGAGGCAGAAAGACAGTCTCTGTCTGGAAATGTAATGAACGATTTAGGTCCTTCAGATGTGCAGTCTGGCAAAGGGCAGCACAATGTCAAAAGAACTTAACAATATTTCATAAACTGCTCTGCCATCTGTTCCCTTTGTGGACGTCACCATTTAGACTTTTGTTACTACAGTTGGGATAGACTACTTCTTACACATATTAAATTAACACATTTGGAAATAATTCCATTACAATAACAGTACAATAACTTTGTTGACTGGTTGAAATACTAAATTAATCTCATCCATGTAAGCTGCTACTTGTTTCGACAGTGTATTTATGGTACTGAGGCAAAGTTGTACTGGGAACTAATAGACTAGAATTTAAGTCAGCTAGAGTAAGACATGATCAGTGCCAATTTAAAAAATCTGTTCTGAAATGTACCTTTACTCACTCATGAGTGGGTTTTTTTGTTGGTCTTCCATCTGTGTTTTTTCATAAACATTCAAACTTAAGAAATTCTCTTCTCAGTGATTTCACAGATGTTTGGAACGCTCTGCTTCCCTCAAAGCAAAAACAGCCTGTCTGATGTTTAGACTCTTCCCTTTCTTGCTGTCTTTCTTGCCCCATCTCTGGGATTCCTGAAGAGAGGTAGCTGGAGGTCTGGAATGATCATTACTGAGTGTGCCCCTCTGTGGTCAGTACAGATGATCTAACACATCTGTGACAGTGGAAGATGAAGTTAAACTCCCACTACACCAATCTTTCCACGTATTCAAAGTAAACATTTCAGGTGTTTCTGTTATGTACAAAATAATTTAATATTGTAAACAAACATTGGCTCATTAAGGAAAAACACTTTCTACATTTTGTAAATCTGTACACATTAATGCAATCATTGTGTCATTCATTTTAAAACAAAGTTGTTGAGAAATAGCACTTTGCTGTGAGCACAGCAGGCTATCAAATGCTCTCAAACTGACTGATCTTTTTTGGTTGGTGAGAGCTAATACTGTCTCTGTGCCACTACTCCATGGGTGACTGAAAGATTGAAATAATGGGATCCTCATGGTTGGTCACCACAAGGACACTACGGAACTTGTCAAACAGTGTCTTGAGCTGCGAGCGCCTCATGTTCTCATTGTACATAATCTCTTCCAGGTGGTGATGTCCCCGGAAATAGTGAAGCAGCCTAGAAGCAGACAACATAGGAGGCAGAAAAATGGTTGTCACTGAATTATTAGTTGTGTAAATCAACCATGAGACAGAACTTTTGCAGGTCTGATGACATTTTTCATTATTGTGTAGTAGGTAGCACGCAACGGTGACTAGCAGATTGATAAGCTTTATGGACATTTTCTATTTTCAATACTATTGTGCATTTGTGGTCTCAACTCTCCAAGCAAAATTTTCCAATTAAATTTCCCAATATTCTGTGAATGCAGTTAACTTAAATTATTTTCCAAACCAAGCACACATATCTTCTTAATGCCTAAGAGACAACGGATTAACATGATTTAAAACATCATGAGTCATTAAATCTTATCCCATCTGTTAAGGCGGCTTTAGACTGTGCAACAACAGCAATGGTGTAAGTCACACTGTGCGAGATAGGTCTAATAAAATCCTGGTTGCAATCTGCATCAGACAGTGCAATATCAATTTGAGGCAAGTCCGCTTGTGCAATGAATGTGTATTGAGTCCCACAAATGAGTCAGCTTCCCTTATTTTGGTTTGTGTGTTTTTTAAACATTATTAAAAAATGGGGTCTCGCACGGTGTGTATTTTGATCGGTTTGTAAGCAAATCTGGGCCGTAGTGGTCGTCACATTGGGAGAATTTTGTCTTAAATTTCTGGCACTGTCAGAATTTTTGCCATAGGCTGTCTTTGGTCACCAAAGCTCCAATCCGGCCATCAGTGGATGTGTCAATGCAATGTAGGACCACTGTCACGATTGTCAACTTTTGCACAATCTAAAGGGGGCTTAAATCTGAGAGTATAAAAGCTGACAGTAATGGAGAGCTGAAAAACATTTAATGCACTAACAAAAAAGCACAGAATATGCATAAGGCTTCTTTTATAGGCAGGCTTCATTACCTGGCAAACATCCGAAGATCTTCTGGATTTTGTGCAGCAGGGATGTTAAGAATAACCTGCCTCTCATGCTCTGACAGGCTGGCAAGCAGTGTCTCTGTCATCCTCTTGTTGAGTGGAGAGTCACCACCAGGCAGTAACTCTGCACTGGAGTTGTCCATACTGGGACTGGTGAGGGTCATGTCATCACTGCTGGCTGTGCACAGGAAGCAGACAGATGATCATAGATTATCTATTACCCTGTTACCCTCTTAAGAGATGGGCAGTGGAGAGCACTGAGTGACGACATACTTGGGGAACCGAAGCTGAGAGCGCTAGGGGTGCTGAGGCTGCGGCCTCCAACTCTGGCAGCCAGTGGAAGGTCTTCATCCCTCAACCCGGGCTCATCCTCGCTGGGCGGTACCAACAGGCAGACATAAGTGTGAAGCTGAATCAGCAGGCGGCGCTGGAGCATCCACACCACCATCTGGATCAGCTGGGCCTGGTTAAGAGAAAAGCAGCAAACTGCATCACAGGACAACAACTGAACACCCACATGTCCCTAACCAGGTTAAAATGTTTTCAATCAGCAGTGGGTACCAAACAAGCTCAAAATAGAGCCAAAAGAAAGAGGCTTGGTTCTGATCTTGTTCTCATGAAAAATGGATGCGGCAGACGCTGGAGCTGATGTCCCTTTGTCATTTATAATTCATCACTGATGCTCAAACTGCTCTGCCGAAACACGATGGGTCATCGAAGAACACCAAATGGTTCTGCTCTTACAATACAGTATCTAACTTTAGTAATAGTAATAGCCTTATATACTATTTCTTCAGACTAGAAACATTATTTTCAAGTACTGTTGTTTTAAGTAACTTCACTTCGTTCACTGACTTCTGTTCATTCTGGGAAAAAATACATATAGATCATTATTTCACCAACATAGAACACAAAGTGGACTTAACTGAAAACCACTCATTTTTCCACAGTTCATATATTACTATTATTTTTTAATGTTCTATGTAGCTTTTTGCAACAAAACATTTTAGGACTTGATACTCATTGCTGGCTGGCTTAAGGTACATGTATGTGTAGTGTGTATTTGTACCAGTGTGGAGGTGTAAGGTTATTTGTAGTTGTACGATAGTCCTACCTCCTGTGCAGGAGCTTCCAAGGGGTTTCTGAACTCGGCCAGTGAGACAGGCAGTGAAAACTTTGCTAACATGGAAGGAAGATCATGACCAGGAAACTGCTGGGCAAACTGCTCAGCCAGTGGTGAGTATCTATCCAAAGACAGATGGTACACATTATTCGAGAGTTTTTCCATTAACACAGCTTTCTTTAATTAATTTTCCACAATACTGTAAAGAAAAGGCTGTGACAAGTGCTGCCAATGGCCCAATCCACCTCTTCCAACACATTTTGGGGAGATTTAACAACGACAGGCTTTGGAAATCTGAATTTAATAAAAATAAAGTTGTGTTTATATAAGAAAATGGCATGGATGGTTGCAATATTTTGGTTCATTAGCTCTACAGTAAGCAGTGCAGCCAAATGGGTTACATCACACCATGAACACTCACAGGCAGATGTTGGCATGAGGAGACAGCATGTAGACGTTGTTCTCACACAGTGGGTAGATGATGATCGCTTTGCCCCAATAAACCAAGTGAGCAGCAATTTGAAAGATCTAAGAGGGGAAATTATTTGCAAATAATGTAAATTATGTGAAGACTAAATAAACTGCTCTGTAACTGTAAACCAATGGCAGAAGGAAGATGAGACACTTATGTAGTCTCAGATTTGCACTGATTGTCCACTAGATGGCAGTAAGAGACCATCAAAACACCTCTAGGTAAACAAGTTATAAGTCTAACTTTTAATAGTGTAAAATGCAGCTAAAGGCACCATGCTCATTGATTTCCATATATTATACACGTGCTGTATGTATAACTTTAATGACATCTCATTTCCTTGTATTTAACTGATAATGTTTTAAAAATACTATACGAAACTCTTTGTGATTACTAAATGGACGTAATTATTGCATTTCTGTATGAGTAATTTTATTCACAGTATGTGCAATTTAAATCAACAATATCTGCATATTTTTGTTTATATGTCTGTATATAGTGTACTATTTAACTTAGTACAGTATTTTTCTACTCCTGAGCTAGATGCAATGGAAGTTAAATAGCCTTGTGTATATTCTGAATGACAATGAAGTTATCTTGACTTGACTTTTGAGATTACGTCTACTGTAGTAAAATAAAGTGGGGATGCATGTGGTGTACCTGAAGTAAGGCAAGGTCAGCATCCTGTGCAAGCTGCTGTAGGTTTTTTACCGCTGAGCAGGTTTTGATGAGACGCACCATCGCAGGCGAGCAGTCCAGAGGAAGCTGGCTCAGCAGTGCCTTCTCACTTTCCAGCAGCAGCAGGGCATGATAGGGTCTGGAGGATCAAACAACATGTGATGCAGCCTCTGAATCGACAGACTTTAGAGATCAAGTGAAGCCTCCTCACTAGAAGCCAGATGGAATATGTGTAAATACCAGTCAGTTAAACAGTACTATGTGTATCTTAAAACACAAAATGATCACTATGATTAATTAAAAATAAAATTATTTTTGCACAGCTGTGATTTCATGTCTTCAAAATGCACATGTACTAATTTCAGCTTTGTATATTTTGGTCTGCTTAAAAGGACAGAAACAAAAGGAGAGGTAGAAGTTGATCACAACTAACAATAGGTGGCGGTATGACCCACAGAAAACATTACGTGGTTTCTTTAGATTTGAATAGTGAGTCAATATTGTAGATCACAAAATTAACAGCCCTTAATAAGCTGTTAAAGACACAATACTTATTTGACATAAAAAACTGATGGAGATTATACTGAGAATCTAAGACAACCCGACCTGTGGGTGAACAATGCATGTAACAACACAGATTAAAAAGGTTTGTAAAATCCTATGCTGGCAGTCATAAAGGTCTACCCAGGTTGGTTGACTAAATATAAGTGTGTGTGTTAGAGCCTAAGTTTATCAGATCTTATTGTTCTTTTTCTTCAATCAGGTTTGCAGTTTTGCATGACTTGCACCAAGTCAGATTAATAAATTAACAAAATGATGCTTCAAGGTTCCATCCAGAGGCAAAGGAATTATGTGGAGTATATAGGAACAATACAAAATTAGGGTAAAGTATTATCCCCAACAGGTGCTTGTTGCATTTGTGGGCAGAAAAGAAGTAAATATATAAACAATTAATAGTAAATTAAAGTGTGACAATTTATATGTAATATCGGAATATCATAGTAAATACTACATAAAAATGCTTTATCTGTAAAAAAAAAAAAAAACCCTCCCTACATGTGTTCATGCATTAAGAAGGGGATGAGTATATGTGGTTAGTAGTGATAGGAGTGTTGCCAGAAGGGTAAGTTTAAAAGTTTCAACCCTGATAAAACAGTGTAGAAGCCAGTGTCTGGCCTGTGTGAACAAATGAACTCTTGTGGTCAAATAAAATGTTATATTTAAGTACAAGACATTAAAAAAAAAGTAAATACACACCTTATAGCCTTAAGACTGCGCTCTAATGCCTCTGGGGGGATATAGTTGCCACCAATCCTATGGATTTTGTGTGGTAAACAGAAGCTCACCTCGAGCCAGTTGTTAATATGTAGTCGCACCACACCAGTTGTACAAAGGCTGCAAAAACATAAATCTTAAAGAGTTAGCTGTAAGAACAATATATACATTCAAAATGGTAAGAAAAAGAGAGAAAAAAATAAATTAAAATAACTATATGTAATGTGTTTAATTAATGTGCTTAACCTGTCATAGGCCTCCTTCAGGTCCCTGGCCAGCTTACATTTGGGAAGAATTTGTCTAAATGGGGACTGGGGGCTTCCTTCCGCTTAGATCGGGGGAAAAATCAGAGAACACTGTCAAACATATGTTCAAATCTCAACTATCATCGCAATGTTAGTATACAGGCAAGCTACACTGTAATATAATGAATATGCCATTATATATAGTGATACGGATACAGAGCATCAAATTGCTGTCAACTGTGAGGTGAGAGAAGTGTGTCTCTCACTCTCAGTCATGGTGGTAATCTCATCTTGGACGGCTAGCATCAGTTTGGCCTCTCTGGTCAGGTACTGGCAGCGCCGCTCTTCGTGCTGCAGGGCTATTGCGATGCGGCGCGACAAGTTGTGCATGCAGCTGATGACAGACGGGTCAGCATTAGCCTGTAGAGGCCAAAGATGGAGAGAGGGACACGCTTTTTAAGCAGTGTGATTTTGACAGAAACATGTTAGTATTACTTATACAACTCAGTAAATACATATTGCATTACATTTATAACATCAGTGCTTTAATTTTTAGCTCATTTAATATTTTTATCAAACATTACCAGCCTGTTTACAGTTAACACGTCAAACATATATGTGCTTTTAATATTTAAATTACTATAGAGCTCCCTTAAGTGATGTAAAGATCTTAGCATGAAACACACTTAAAAATGAATGAAACTTAAAAGATATGTAGGTAACACATGATTCAAATTACACTCATGCTAAATATATAAGTATATATTTATTTATGTCTTTTTTTTTACATTTTCAGCCAAGATCAACAACAACATTGTATATCTGTGAGACTAGTTTCTCGGTTTTTATTGAGACTGTGTTAGAAAGGTTTGGCCTCATCTCATTTTCGGTAGTGTTACACTGCATTATACTGAGAGGTGTTTATAATATTCTGTTTTACACGGGTATATAATTGATGTGACTTAGATATATATATAAGTCGTCACTGACCAACATTGTCTCTTGGCATTGGAAAATAAATCGGTTGCCATAATTTTCATGTATAGTAGATTTAAAAACAAACAAAGCTAATCTGTATGAATGAACATGTAAAATAATATTTTAAAAAGTTCTGGTCTACAAATTAGAATTTTGGATTTAATAAAATGTAAAATTTTACTGGTAAATTTTAAATTTATGCCCATTGTGAATACACAGTGCCATAATAAAATAACCTACTGGGACTGTTATTCTTAGGAAATTTTGAGGGTACAAGTATAACAGTTGCTGGGCAAATGCCATTGAGAAAACATGACTGAGCACTTCTCGCGCCATCTCAGCTGTATTGGGAGTGGGTACCGTGACTCAGCATGGGGAGGAACAGCCTGTGCCATGTTAGACTTGATTGCTTGGCATGATTAAGCATAATTACTCCCTCTGAGTTCCAATGTTCTCACAGATAGAGTATACTGGAATATTATCACTCAGAAACACCCCTCCCATTCACAGAATAAACAGATTAACACACAATTTACGTGTCCCACCCACAGCCATCTGACTTAATAGTTTAAAATAAACATATAAAGTTAATTATAATGTTAATATTACCAGTCATATCAATCTTCGTTCAAATGGTAGAACAAAAATGAAAACAATAATAATTTTAAAGTCTTTTCATACCCTCAATGCAAACACCACATTAAACAAGATCATCGTAGGCATTTCTCTCTTAGGTGAAGGATCTGTCTTAGAAACCTACACAGGAAGAAAATAGACCAAGAAAGTTTCTTAATAAGATGCATAAAGTAAACAATGCATTTACAAATATATATAAAACTATAACAATAAAATGTTATTGATAAATATTAATTTAAAAAGCAGTTGAATTCAAAAATATAACACAACAAAAGCTACACAAGCACAATGTTACAAAAGCTTTGCAATAAATCTACTTTTTGGTAACTTTAAGTTTTTTTTGAGACAGTATCAGAGAATCAGAGAAGTATTGACAGAGCTCCTTGGCCAAATCATGTACAGTAGGTGTTCCTGTTATTTTCACATAAGTATCTTATTATAAGAGTATGTTATTGAATTGCTGTGTTTTTTTACATGATCTTGTCAATGTCTTGTCAAAATACTTCATCTATGAAACACAGGCAGTAAATCATCAGACAAAAAAATGTCAGTAGAGGGCGCTGCAGAAGTTAAAAGTAATCTGCAAAAGTACAAAGTCCAGCTGCTGAGAAATGACCATCAAGCCTCATCAATGCAAGATGGCAATAATACAATAATAAAAGAATTCAAGATGGCACTGTTCACCTTTTAACTGATATTATAAATCACAGGTTAGATACATGTGATTGAAAATTTTTATAATAACAGCTACTGCAAAATACACATCGCAAATGCCCTATGACTATTTAAAACTATTAAAACATAATAATTGTCTAGCCAATATATCACACTTGTATTGTGGTGCTCTTATACTGGGCCTTCACAATCAGCTTCTCATTTCTTAACATTGGTAAACAGCTACCTGCCATTTGGTCCCTAAAGCGTAATTTATAGTTCTGCGTCCAATCAATGGTGTAGGTCATGGCGTAGGCTATGGGGCTACGCAGAAGCTACGCCATCGCCTGACGTACACCTCCTCAAAAATGCAACTATAAGCACTGTGATTGGTCGGCTGGGTAGCCTCGCAATGCCTCCGAGCCGACCAGAAGTACCCAGCGCTTTGAAATAACTTTTACTAGAAGCCAAAATGGCGGCTGTAACACAGTGGATCAATATATTTGACCGTCGCAACCCGAGCGAAATGACTCGTTTCGCTATCAGAATGTGATCCTATGCAGGAGTATAAATGGGCCTTTACCTGAATGATGGGAGGATGTTGAAGGAGAGTAGGGTGACCGACAAATCGAACATTGTCTATCTTCAGTTCAAACTTCTTTCCACAAATATCAGATTTGGTGGCAAGGATGGTGGCGAGGATGATGTCAGAGAACCTTTAAAAAGGAAGAACAGTCGTAATAAGAAAGGTGTGCGGGGTGGGATGAGAGGGTACAGCACAGACGCAGCTGGGCCAAGTAAGAATCTTTAAATTAGCTTTGTTTAGATTTTTCACATTCCTTTCTATGAGAATTGTTGCGGTTATCAGATGAATCTGCCTGTAATGTAATTCAACAATGAGTGTAAATAAAAAAAGCGTGTGTTGCTACTGGAGAGGAGAAGAGAGGAAGAGGCATCCTTGCAGAAACAGTGATGTCGCTGTATGAATGAAGAATGTGAAAGACTCATGCTCGATTGTCTTAAGTAACTCATGCTGCAATCAAAGGGATAAAAATCAAGGCGTTAACGTCCAGAAAAAAATAAAAACACTATAGACTTACCCCACCAACACAATTTGAAAATAATGTGTAGTAGTTTCTTTATTGTAGTTTGCATTTGTTTTGTAATGCTAAATCTATCAATCATTGTGAATTAAAACTTTAATCATAGTCTTAAACTGTTGGGTGATTTTTCCTCTTCAAAAGGGCATACAGTACAGAGGAAAGCAACACTGAAATCCTGAATTAACCAAAGCATTGATTCACTGGATCTACTACTGATAATTAACAAGGATCTTTAGGATTGGAAATCCAAACAGGACACAAAACAGGAAAGAGGGGGATAAAAAAAGACAGGGGTGATTCTAAGCGAAGGAAAGGTGGTTTAGAATGATTTGGTCTTACCCTGCTACCAACTGTTCGTCAGTTAGTGGAGATTGTTCTCTGAAATGGGAATTGGGCCATAAAACAGAAGAAAAAAAAGCAAACAAAAGGGAAAATGCAACACACAGTTGGGCTGAATGCATAAAATGGACATCAAAACAACCCGAACAAACATATGATACTGTGATGTGAAAAAAAATGCTGGTCTGCATGTTGATTCAAGCAATTTACCAGTTTACTCTGACTACACCTCTGTGTCATTAATGTTTAAAATTGTCTATCTTAAAACAGTTATAGGACGTTAAATGTCGGCTTAAAATTGTCATAAAGGAAGCTAAAATGTTAACATTACTCAAAAAGATTCAGTGTAGCTAGTTTTTTCAGTCATAACAAGCCATTTAAATACTGCAAACCACTTTATACTGGTCTTTATAAAGCCGTCACAACATAACTTCAAACTATACAAAATGCTGCGGCCAGGTTCTTAACCAAGACAAAAATCACAGGCCATATAACATTTATACAATACAATACAATCGATTTTAAAGTGAAATAATTTTTACAAGGCTCTGTTGTGTTGTAAACAGTTCAATATCCCAGTATAAACTCTCTCAAAGGTCATATTTTTTAAAATGTGAAAAACTGGAGAACATACTACAAAGGCTTGTTTGAAATAGAGTAGGAAAAAAGTGAGCAAAAGAAAAATGAATTAAACAATTCCATGAACTTGTGCCAGTTTATTGTGATTATGCCCAATGTGCTGAATTGCTAAAATAATTTAAATGATCACTTGTGGCTGCTTCTTACAGCCCTGTTACCAAAGCATTTTCAACCAACCAACAACTGATGCAGCAGCATGATGAAAACTACATGCTGTTGGAAAACTGCAGACAAGACTGAAAGGTTCACCAACTGCCATTTTTTTATTTTTCAGAAACAGACATCACCATCTTTGAGTGTGCAAACAGGGTGGGGTTCAAGTGGTTTGCCAATTCTGTTTATGTTTCATACAACTTCTGCCACACACCAGTAGCGACTGCTCAAACACTCATTGCGAACTTCTCAAGAGGACAAACATAGGTGTTCCACTATATCTGCATATGCATTTCTTCTTTTAAGTTTTAATTATTAGTCACTTAGCTGACGCTTTTATCCAAAGCGACTTACAATTGCTATATATGTCAGAGGTAAGCACGCCTTGGGAACAACTAGGGGTTAAGTGTCTTGCTCAGGGATGATAGATGTCGCACTGAGAATTGAACCCGGGTCTCCCACACCAGCTCTATCACACTGCTTGTAAATTTTATACGGTCTATTGTTTCTATATTATAGAGCAGGTTATTCAGCATCTAAAATAAACTCACTACCAGCACAGTTTATACTATAAACAGATAAACCTTAGTGTAATATACTTTACTGACAAAACACATTTTCACACATGGTTTGTTGATTGTGGACTGATCTGAACATGACTCAACATATCTTTTGTCAGATCTGCTGCATCCATTTACAGTTTCCCTCTTTCTTCTTCAACTCAACTGATAAAGAAGTCATCCTCTCTTTTTTAATTTCTTTGCTTAAAACCATGAAATGATGCAGCACTGCCATCATAATTTTAGTATCTTCCAATTCCTGTTTGTCATCTTACCATCTTCTATGATTGACAGTTTCTTGTCCTAACATTCATGATAGGTTTAGAAAAAGTCAGATGTGGTTTAACAATAAATTGTATGACCTTGTTTATGTAAAGCATGCAGAAACAATCCCTGCGCTGTTTTCTCATTACAAGTGGAGCTAACAAAAAATAAAGTAATCTATGGAGGTGTATATACTTGTTTTTCTTATTAGTTCAGATAAGCCAGCATATTCAAACAGCAGCTGAGCCTAGAGTCTTTAGGCCTTGAAGCACATACTGTAAAGCAAGTTAATTTTGAGGAGTTTAATAAAGCTCAAACATATGGCTTAAATTAAATATGGTCCAGCTCCTCAATTCCTCCAGAAAAATACAATGAAGTTTTTTTTAAATAAAAAAGATCCAATGCAGTAGGGAGGAAAAACCTAATGAGAGTAAGTAGCACATGCAGATCTTAGAATTGGCTCTGTGTGCATCAACAGTCATTTTCCCGGTCATTTATTAATGACAGTAATATTAACTGAAGACAATACCTGGAATCACCATCCTGATCTTCAAGGCCATCCCCAGTTGTGTTCAGTGCATATGGACTTCGTTGTTTTGCTTGTGGACAGAAATAATAGTATTAGTTAGTATAAGTGATGATGAAGCCAAAGATTTTTTTTAAAAATCATGAGTTCAGATTTAGCCCCATTTGAACCCACAACAAACATGTTCGTTAACAATATGAATGTCAAACGTGTCAGAGAGGTGTTATGTTATCTCATTGCTGTTAGTGTATGAAGATATAGTTTGTTGTTGTTAAGGGTCTACTTGTGATCATTGTTGCTCTATTAGATGTACCTCCATGTTACCATGTTGAATTCTAACGTTACATTATTTAAAGTTATTAAAGTCAGACCTTAAACATACTGCTAGTTTTTATTCAGCTAGTGTGACAGCCTTCATTACCGGGGGTTTCAAGGTGTGGACAAACTAACAAGTACACGAAAATGGACACTGTATTTGAAGTAAAGTTATCTGAAAGTGAGAACTTGGAAGTCACGGGTTTCCCTGAATAAAGAAGAACTAACGCTAGCGTTAGGCAATGAACTGTGACGCTCCTGTGGATGCTAACTTAATGCTACGCATACCTGTAAGAGATGACGGACATTCAGCCACTCTTTGGAAAGGGTATCGAAAAAGTAGTTTGTTCCCCCGGCTGCCAGAGCTAACCAGTATGACGCTAATGGGGCTTGTTTTATCGCCAGTTTTGTACATGCTATTTTGTGACTGACTGTACATGGATTTTCGGTCGTCTGGCAACCCGGCTAATGGGTTGAACGTCATGTTAGCATTCTAGCTAACTTCACGTTAGCTGCGACACAATAACGTCTGTCGCGAGCTGTAACAGTTTCCTACGACCAAACAGTGAGCGCTAGCTTGTTGCAGGCGATGCTACTATTAATATCTGCCATATACAAACATCGACCGTGGACAAAAAAAGGTTTTAACTTGGTTGGCTGGCAATTAAAAACTCCTCCCTACCGCACAGTACTGTTGCGATTGTTGTGTGTCACTTTAAAAAATGTTCGGCTGAAACAGAGAAGGCTGCTAAATTCCACCTACATCAGTCTTTCCTCCTTCAATTCTATCTATCTATCTATCTATCTATCTATCTATCTATCTATCTATCTATCTATCTATCTATCTATCTATCTATCGTTATCTCTTATGAACTTAATAACTTAGTGACTTAGTGTTTAATGATGGACTACGGATGTAGGCCTGCAACCAGTGCTATTGAAATTCATCCAGGTTATAGAGGGTATGATTTTAAGATAGAATTAAATCTGATTTCTAATTATTATAGATTTTTAATAGATTTCTAATTATTATTGTTATACATAGGCTACCACAGTAAGAGCGAACTGTTCTGCAATTGTTCTCAAATATTCTCTTTATATTCTTTATATTTAACTAGATTTAAAAAGACCTAAAAAAAAATAAGTTCATATCTTACCATATATCATATATCTGGTACGCAAGGGTACCATTAATTATTCATTTCATCCCCAAAATAAACCATTCTCAACAATGTCAATAGCAGTAGCCAGATAATAATCAGTCTAACATGGGAACTCTTTTGTGTTCAGTCAGCGCACTTCTATGCACCACATAACTGAGTGAACAATTATCAATCATAACCAGAATACTGCAGAACTAAAATATAATTTAAAAAAAAATAAAACAGTATAGGCTAACATAGTGGATGGCCCCTGTCAGTCATGCTACAGCTTTTAGGTCAAAATATACTTGCATTGTTTTGTTTTGTGGATTGTGTTTTGTTTTACTTTATGTAGGCTACTTTGTTAGTGTAAATTGTAGACTTTGAGGGGAATAAAATTAATATTTGCCACACGTTTTTTTAAACAAATGTTCACACACAGAGAGATGTATTTAATTTGAGTATTATTTGGTGCATTTGGCTACTGCTTCAATGCAGTGTGTGAGGTATTTTGGAAACACTTGGACCTGCTGCACATTATTTGAAAGTGAACTGCGTCTCCAGACCCTCAGTGGTACCGCTTGCCCAGGGCAGAGACGACCACAGCCATAAACTGCTGCAAAGCTTCTTGGGCATCAGCTGTGAAGACAGAGGGACCAAACATGGCGGCAAAACACACACTGATTGATTCAGCAAAAGCTAGGATGAGATGAAAGATACACAGGGTTGCATTAAGGGAGGAAATCACTTAGATCCATTCATGAATTTGGGTGTAGAGATCATCAGAGATGGTAACATAATCTCAACTTATCAGGAACCTTGTGGAGCTTCTCAGAGTGCATTGCGCTCAGCTTGGCGTAAGCATGCTTTATGTAGTCCAAGTTCTTCAAAGCTCTCTCCAGACCACCCACCACTGTCACACCGTGATGGGCCACTTTAGGGTTTGCGAGTATGGCGCCGTTGGTGGAAATGTTGCCAAATGATGACAAGTGTCTCTGAGTCCACCGATACAGAACCTTGAAATAACACAATCTAAAACATTAAAATAGGCCTACAACTATTTTTCCCAAAGGACTAATAACAATCATTAATATTGCGTTGAATAACAACATGTAGTACATACACACTAGAAACAACCATGAAATTATTTTATTCATAAATTTGTATCTCAAAAGAAAAGACAGCTCACCTGGTTACAGCCTGCGAGCCATTGTCACCCACATCGATCTTTCCCCACATGGACGTGATTGTGCTTCGCTCAGCATCTGTCTACTTGACCATATTGACGATGTTCTGGGTTTTCTCTATTTTTTCCCCCCCAAAAATCTTCAATCACAAACTCTTTTGGTGGTGATGGCGCAATGGATAAGACACATGCCTTGGGTGTGAGAGACCCCGGTTCAATTCCCCACTGTGACCACCAATGTGTCCCTGAGCAAGACACTTGCAAGTAACCCCTCGTTACTCCAGAGGCGTGTGACCTCTGACATGTATAGCAATTGTAAGTCGATTTGGATAAAAGTGTCAGCTAAATGAAGAAATTTTTGCAAATGCCTGTCTGTTGGAGGTTTCTATTTATTACTGAATGTCATGTCTCAGCCCTGGAAGCATCTGATTGGACCAGAGGTGATTAAATATTGGGTGGTATTACTTAATAAGTTAGATAGGATTTTTGCAGGTTCTGGGAAAAAAATGGTAAGAATAAATTGCAAAATGTTACCAAGACTAATAAATTGTGTGACTTAATGTAATTGCAATAAAATATAGGATAATCAAATAATAATTTAATTTGATTGTGTTAGGACTGTTTTAGTCAGTATGGGTTTGGTTTTGGGTTCTGTGTTTCTCTAGTTTTATTAGGGGTCCAAGCCCGAGTGGGCTGGGAACCGCGATTGCAAAGCATCGCGGTTGCCTGTACCAGCGGTGCAGGA
>JAPMOB010244100.1:0-26064 GCA_029875015.1 Lepomis gibbosus | reverse complement strand
AGTTACAACCAACCGTTGTCTTTGAAGAATTTATTTAACAAAAGAGAATAAACAGAGAAATACTGAAACACATATACAGCTGGTCCAGAGACCTGCCACCTAGGGCGGCATCGGGCGTCTGGCCCCGAGCAAAGGGATGCATTATCATTTACACAGTCTAGGTTTCTATATTTTGGGGAACAGAGATCCTTTCTCAGCCGTGATTGAACATTCCAGGAGAGGAGAGGAACAACAAGAGGGGAAAACACCAAAACAATCTCACAGCTCTGACCTAAACACCAGTAAATGTGGACAGACTAACATAAGGAGGGTAGGAGAGGAAAGGTTAAGGTTAAAAACACAATACATATCTATAAAAAAATAGTAATAATAATGATAATATTAAAAGAACATACATAAAAGATTAAATGTAAGAGGAAACAATTTTCTGCCATAACACTTGTCAAATGGTCATTTATCCAACAGCTTTTATTCTGCACAGAATCAGAAAGTAGAGTTTCAGTGGGAGATGTGGTGATTTATGCATGTTGTTTGTCTCCTAGCTCTGTCATCATTTTTCAGAATAAATACAATCACAAACATGAGTATCTGGCATGACCTCCAGCTGCTGATCAATAATTCTTATGGAATCAGTTTGTTATGAGTAAAGCTGTATATTCTATTCGTCATATTAGCTAGCCCGAGCTGACTGAAGTCTTATCAACATGTGGTGTGCAGTTTGCCACAAAGAAATGTACCTATAGTTGTTTTATTGAATTCCAGCAAATGGTTTTATTTCTAAATTGTGAGAATCTACATCTATAATCTATATAAAAATGAGTGGAAATGTGGGAAAATCCCCTCATCATTTTTGCAGACCTATGAACTCTCTCCCAGCACTTTTATGTGGTCTCTCTCCTCCATTACAATTATATGTCCAAATCTGCAAAGTTATAAAATAACTATCAAGAAGAACTTAAAATATACAGATGCAGAAACTGTGTAGATAATGACAACCCTAGTTTGCATAGTGTAAAGTGGTATAAAACTGTAAATGTTTGGACACAACAACAAAATGGACAATTGGCTGTATAAATGTTGGTAGAATTTGTAGGTTTTTTTTGTCCAATACCAACAGAACAGCAGGTGAGAAAACGCAATCAGGGTTTTCATTTGTATGAAGGGAAACAAACAGCACTGTCTGGCCCTTCAGTAGCTGTGCGTGAGACATCTTTAAATAGAAACCAGGTCTGCAGTTGGGAATGCAGTAAAACCTTGTCAAATTGATTTAACCTGTCTGGAATCTGTCACTTTACCATATGCAGCTGTTAATACACCCACTGTTTTCACGACCCTTTGAAGTGTGTTTACTTTCTACACTGATCTGATCATTTTCAGGAAGGGCCTCGTGGGAGTTAACGAGAACCAAAGGAGGATTTTCTTGCGACCGAACACGTGCTCTCCACTCCAAGGGAACCAGTAAATCCGCTGGGTGTTAAGGTGGCCAGATTGTGCGTAAACTAACCGTATGCAGAAAAGACAAGACACATAAAAGCACAGGAAGGGATTGGCTAAAACAAAGACAAACACCGACCATGTGATATCTATTACATCCTTCCTTTCTGTCAAGGTCACCACGGAGGACTACCATAGCGGCACAAATGCTCACGTAAACATGTACACATATAGAGAGCACATATGGTACTCACACATGTGCGCTTACACACACACACACACACCCTGGAGATGCTCATGTGGGCGTGCCCTCTCCTGTATCTATATGAGGTCTCTCTCAGGAAATTTGGCGTGGGCTTACAGCTGAGCATGTGTACATGAGCGTGTGTCTATGCATAACACAGTGTGACATGCCTGTGGTCACCTGCTCTCTATACATACATACAAGGACTCCTGGACATTTGTTCTAGCTCGGTGTTCACTCATAGGGATTTTAGTATAAACAGCAAGTAATTTATGTCCAGTAGCTTTTTTGTCGCTGAAATGAAAACCTCGCAACGTGTCATCAAAACTGTCTAATTTTGAAGTGCATTTTTGGAATTTTACTCAGTTTGTGACATGTGGGGTTATCGACACAAAGGCTGTTCCAATAAAAATATAATATCAAGACACTGCGTCCTGAAACCATTTCGGGTTATCGTGTGACAATAACATCTTACTGCCTGAAACTGATACAAGAAAAAGATCCCATCTTCCCCCTCTATTGCTGTCTGATTTCCGAGCACTTCTCTCTGACATGATCCATCTGGTAGTCACAGGAATATCCAGGGCATATTGACCTTTGACCCTTTAACCATCATTCTGCTTGCTTGCAGTATCACATTACTTGTATGCTCTGTAAATACAGTACACTGTGTATACAGACACAAAATCCTTGCTCTTTTACTTTTTCATATGCACAGCCTATTCTTCACTCGTCTGTCTTTCTCTTAATCTAAAATCAAAACCGCATATTTCTTCAGCTATAATGTTTAAAACAATAGCTTTGTTCATGTCATGGAACGACACTGAAACAGATCCACATTAGACAACAAACCCCCGCTGAAGGAATTTCTACCCATGCAAGGACGGCCTTAGGAAACATTTTTGTAGTTAGTTGTGGCTTTTACAGAATTACATAACTGTCTACACTACAGCAGAGATATTTGACTATAAGCTATTAGCTGTTAACAGCAGTTATTATGTAAGTAATAATCACTGTCAACTTGATGTATTTTCTCAGGGTCATCCACTACATGAAGCTTAAAACTCTTATTAGCAAAATCAGCCAACACAAATGAAAACTATCAGAGTTTCAACTTCAGAGGTTATTTATTTACTCTTTGTGTATTTTAAACACTATGACACTAACCAGTGTTTCTGCCAGATGTCTACAAACCAGCTTTTGTCAACCCTACTCCCTAACAGCGATATTAAAATACAGTAAACATACTAAAAGAAAGAGAATATTACATTTTATTAAAATATGCTCCACATACACATTTCTGTAATTTCTACAGTTATTAACCACATATCACTCAGTATAACACTGCATATCCTCTTTCCAGTAAATAACTGTAATTTCCATTGCATTATGGGAATTTTAGGTGATGTCAGACACCATATACAGCGGTTTGCTGTAATTAAAAAATCTGAGAACTACCGACGACAAACCCAAGGTAAAAACAAAGCAAAAAAAATGAATTCAAAAGTATGTTACTTGAAAACAAGATAGTTATTGTCTGTGCACTCAAATTGGTAACTTAACGTTAACTCTGTCAAAGTGTTGATGTTTAATTTTCCAGAAGACACTTTGAGTTTTAAAATCAAATGTATTAAGAGCAATGTTTAGCTCACATCAATATTAAGCTAGCTAATGTAAGGAGACTAACTGTAAGTTGTAAGTCAGTTTGGTTAATTGCATTATTGTAAACTAAGTGAGAGCTAGGCACATTTCTAGTTTTAGCATTCATTTGTTGTACAATTCATATGTTTGTACGTGTAGCTTATAACTAACATAGGCCTATTCTAAATATGCAGGAAAAAATTTCTAGTTGTAAAAGAAATTTTCTCTTCCCTATTCTTCATGAGGAACTAAATGCACCGCAAAAACTGGAGTGAGTCTTAGGACAGGAGAAATGGTGAGGAGGAAGACGCAGTCATCAGCATCAGACTGTTATCCTTTATCCACCAGCTAACAGAGAAGAACCACACACTTTCACCGCTGCACATTTGGTTATCTAAACCGACCTGATGGAAGGCTCCATCCCTGAACAAAGAATTTTGGTCATAAATTAAGCCCGGTTGCCCCGGCCTTTCTGTGTGGAGTTTGCATGTTGTCTCTTCCTCCCACCATCTCCCACCTCCCACCTGTCCAGGGTGTACCCCGCCTTTCGGGTGGGTGTACCCCGCCACCCTGTGCGGTTGACGATGGATTGGATTGATAAAATATATCAATACCAATCACATCTTACAAAATGATCATACAGTGGAATTAGCTATACTAAAAAATCAATAAAAACTGAATATTGTAGCCTTTGTGAAATTAGAATTAATTGCAGGGCAGTTAGGTGTGAAAACTGACAACTGTACTGTGTATAGTGTACATATCCTGTTGAAAAAAGTGTCTCACCTAACCCAATGTAACTTATATGTACTTAAAGAGTTAGTCATTTGACATGGATATTTCACTCATATTCAGACAATGTTTAGTAGTTTGTACCAAAAAAGCACAGTATCTATTGTAACTGTTATTTCCTATGTTAATGTGGTTAATGATTATTTCTAAAAATAAAAATAAAAAAAGCATTCTAGTCAGCAGATGAGTATTTTCTTTGTTTTCTTCTGTTATTGGTAATACTTTGTTCTGCACAGTACCTTCTGCATTGTGTTTTGACAGTAACACTGAATTCACTTATAAATGAGGTGAGGTAAGGTTTATACATGTAATTTAATTTCTTTTATGTTATTTTAAATGAATTTCTGAAAATAACTTTTCTTGAAAAGTGCATTAAGTAATACAAATGTTTAAATAAAGAATTTGAAATTTGTAATTACTGTGTCTGTCTGGGTTAAATCATTAGCACTTGTGTAGGTTTAAAAATGAATGAATGAATGAATGAATGAATGATTAAATAAAGAATATTAAAAAATACTGGGATTACAATAGTGTAACTGTAGTTGTTTATACATAATTACAGTAAAGTGAAAAACGGTTACACTACTGTAAATCCGAATTACAGTAACTTACTGGCAACAGTGCTGCCAGTAAGTTACTGTAAAAACCCTTTGAAATGTAGCGAATCCCCCCAATCTTCAACTCCACTCTGCTTTACAGAGCTTTAAAGTGAGTTTTAACTCACTGTTTACTTGTTTAGCGACTGCACCAGCACCACTCTCATATCTCTAAAACCCCACTGTGTCTGCTCAAAACAGCAGGTTGACAGAGACCAAAATCTGAGCTAAAAAACACCAAAGGAATAATCATGTTGCTATAACTGCTATCTGTGCAAACAATCAACATACAAGGTGATGATACACCACAACGTGTTTCCACTTCCCCCAAGTATTCCAAAAAAAATCTGTTATTGCAGGTTTAAGTCTAGCAGTCTACATCACAAGCTTTGTGCAGTTATATGGGAAAGAATCGTGTGAATATGTTGAATTTGTTTCTCTGTGGAACTTTAACATTCTGCAGTCCTCCAAACACAAGCTGCCAGCTTCCCCTGGTTGCATTAGAGGGGATTTATGGGTGGTTAGCTTTGTGATAGTATTTTCATACAGGAAATAGGGAAATTAGCCATCATAGCCATAAATCACTTACCACAGGAGTTGCAAGAAGGAATACAAGACGTTTGTGCTTCTTGTGGAGAAACCAACACTGGCAAGCACTGAAACAAGTCCTGTTTCTATGGATAAAGAGAGGTAAGAGAAACTTGATGTTTACAGATACACGTTTCCTTTTGTGGCTGAATCCCATGATGTTTTCTTTCATGGTGAAGGACTGAGTAAACCAATAAACATTCGGGTCACAGCCAGGTTAGAAGTTCAGAGTTAAAAATCATCATGATGACACAATATTGTTACAGCAACTATTTGTTGGCAGAGTTAAGTCAAACTGATTTCAGTCAAACCAGAGTTAAATTAAATCTAGAATGAAATTTGTAAAGTTTTAACACCAGCAATTTAGCGCTCCTTACTTTGCTGAGTTGCATCCATATCAGTCTTATTGAACTCATTTTCCATATTGAGGAGCTCAGTAGATGTGCCCTGCATCAACACCATGACAATGGTCCTATAATGCTACATCAAATAATAGCCCTAAAACCCTCTGAAGGGTTCCGAAAATTATATTTTATTTTAGCAGTATTAATCAGGGTCATTAGGAAACGTTCCCACACACTCACTGTTTTGGTAGCTAAATCTATGTGACATGTGACAGACCGTTGTCCAGCCTCCTTTTTCTGACCCTTGCAGTTGCATGGATCGTATTACTGGCTTGTTCTCCCCGCACCGCTGAGCCCACCGCCTCTGCACCAATCACAGCCTCCCTTTACCTACGCGCACATGCATGCACGAACTCACAGACACAAACACACACACACACACACACACACACAGGGATACACGGCGATCCGTCGCTCCGGTTCTCCTCTGCCTTCACATGCGTCCCCACCGACTCCGCGTAGGCTGGCTGCGCCAAGATGAGCGGTCGTCCCTGTAGCCTACCATTTGAACGTCTCACCGCCTGACTAACCCAGAGCCGGGGAGAGAGAGAAAAAGAGAGAGGGGGGAGAGAGAGACCATCTTACCTCTCTCACAACCCATCTTCCCTTCGCTTGGAAAGAGTCCGCAGCGCAAGCTGTTTCTTACGGCATCTTTTCTTTTTTCCCCAACCCCTCCTCCTGTTCCTGCTGCATCCCTCCGTTATTGTCGGTCTCCCGATTTAAAGGAGAACCAGGAGAGCCGGTCGTGATTTTGTGGAAATACATTTTTGCATTTTTTCCCTGCTGGGTGTTGGTAGCGCGCAGTTGGTGCGCGCTTCTGCAAATTCCGGTGAATGGTGGATTTGGCAAACATGGAGACCGTGGAGAAGGAATGCGGGGCCCTCGGGGGTCTATTTCAAGCGATTGTCAACGACATGAAGGTAAATAATAAGCTTGTCCTTTTAACGTTTCAATGGATCAGTGATGGTGGTGAAACACATGTGCTTCCTCCCTGAGAATAACCACACAGCCTAATCATAATGGAGCTGGTGGGTCGCTTTCAAATAGGCTGCACCTTCAAAATGTGTGGACACACAGCTCCACTAATAAGCTCATGATGATATCGGTGGTATTGAGCATTAAAGGAATTGAATTATGGCACCGTCTTACTGACAGTGATGCGGCAGCCCGCTGGGTTGTTGGTGCGAAACTCGCCCCCCTCCACCTGCTCCATCCCCAGAATACTGGCTGCGTCAATGCATCCGTTATCGGACATGCTTGACATGATGCTCAAATCCCTTTCCCCCCTGTAAAGGAAACAGACTACCGCACTCACAAAACAGTCAGTCCGCTGTTTTCACACAGGTTTGTCAATGCGTCTGGCAAATTTTGTGGTGATACGCACATATGTAGGGTTGAAAGTCAATTTGAAGCATTTGGGCCTATATGAGCGTTGGGTCTCCTAAAAAGCTCCGTGTTAGTGGCCGGAGTCTAAATCAACCAGGAACTTCATTCATCTCAATGGGTTCATGGAGCAAATTGGCACATTAGTGAGACCTGTAAGGCAATCTGTGACTTGGGTCCGATAAAGGACCCATATGTCGGTTAGGCTACACCTTTGACACATTCCGTTACATTCACATTATCATCATCAAAATCACCGTGGTCTTGTTCTTGCCGAAGCCAAAATCTGCCGGTGTATGAGAAAAAGCCTACAGACATGACTTTAAGTCGCTGTATCGTTGCCGCCTTTTTCTATGGTAACTGTGCGTCTCCATGAGAGTGCAGCGTCATTGATTTTCTGTCAGGCTGATCTGGCAGGAAAACATGAAGGCGTGAGAAGCCATGCAGCCGTCAGACACCTAGACTCCCTGCCTTTCTGGCTGTCTGTCTGTCTGTCTGTCTGTTTTCTCTACCCTCCCATCTTTCTGCCAGTCAGTGGTTCTGCAGCTTGATGGCTCCAGCCTGCCAGGCTTTAGTGGTTCGTACCCACCCATGCTGAATGCACTGCATCCACTCGCGCTGCTGGAAGATGCTTTGGTGAAAGCGTCCATCAGATGGCTCATGATAAAGACTCTGTCTATGTGTCTGCTTGTCTGACATCAATGCAGCTTTGCAAGTCCTTCTATCTGTCTGTCATTCCATGTCACCCCTCCTCTCATTCTAAATATTCTTGTTTGTGCATATCTGCAGACTTGGATATAACATGGGTAGTAATAGTATCCATAATGGCTTTGTACATTAGTGAGTAAATGTTGTTTTAGGCTGGGGCTCCCTTTGTTCTTGTTTTTTTCGTCCAAATTCTGCACATTTTATTGCTGTTTGACCCCAAATGTTAGAGGTCACGACCAGTTCTTCACTCTTGCTGTTCCATATGGGAGATTATTGACTTTCTATTGTTACAGTGGGACATGTGGGAGTAGCAGGAAGAGATACACAAGCATGAGCGATGATATCAAGTCAATAGTAATGCATGAGACATGGATCAAAGAATATTCCCAATAGTAAATATAGAAGCTAATTTAGATTCTGATCAGTTTAATTCAGCATTTCAGCATAGAAAAACAATTTGAGTAAACATGTGCAATTGAAAAAGGGTACTCCAGTGATCTTCTTTTTGCCTCCATGAAGTTAGGTGGCTGACTAGAGTAAGGCTGATGATACACAGCAACTTTTAGAGCAATCGTGCAGGGCAACTCTGTCGTCAGTAATAATGAGTAAAGATTACTACCGTAATCCCCTTCCCCCGCCACTCCGCCACCCGCACCGCACCGCTGCTATCCATTTAAAACATAGTCGGACTTGCCTCTAGCAAGATTGCCCAGCAACATTGCTCAAAAAGTTGCCCCATGTATCATCAGCTTAAGATTTAAAAAACGAACAGCTAAAATTGAAGCAGCAGAGGCCTGGGTATCCTGACAGAGATGGGGACTCAAGTTTGAGACTTGGACTCAAGTCCGACCTAAGTTGCACACACAGTGAATTCAGACTTGACTTGAGACTCATCCTCAAAAGACTTCAGACTTGTATCGGACTCGTGAACACTGTTTAGTTTTAGGAAACATCTGATGAGCTTGCTGTTTTTCCTCTTCATGTTACCTATAACCTGCCTACGTAACACGTAGCATCAGCTGCTCGCAGCCAAACTTGTGGTGGTCGATTAACGTAATCATTTACGTCCTGCTGGCTGCCATCATGTTAATTGTTAATGTTGGCTGCAAACAGGTGACAGGTTTATTGTGGATGATGTAACGTTACGCTGTTATTTAATTATAACATTACACTGGGTTTGAAAGTCTTGTTGGTGTGTTGACTTACAGTAGTTAATAAGCTGTCATTAATTGCATTACATATTACGTGGTTGTGCTCTGTAAGTGAAAAACAGGTTACAGTTACAGAATCCCTTAAGGTATGCAGTTTTACAAGCAGCCTGGATTGAACACAACAGGTGATACAACTTTCATTATAGCCATGAGTTACTTGAGACTTGACTTGGACTGTAGCTCAAAGACTTGTGAGCATCTCTGGTATAGTGTTATTAATATTGTACTATTAATGTATGTATTTTAGCATATCAGAATCAAAATATTGGGTATTAATCAATAGGGAGAACAAATAGACTGTATATAAGAAGTGGACGTAGTCATTGTGACGTCACCCGTTGGTTTGTGGACTGTCGTTTTGAAGCCTCGAGTTTGGCCAATAGGGCGCCGCCATGTTGGCTTTTGGCATCCAGCTTGTTCTGCTTATTGTCTTCATGCCTAGACTGACATGGCAGAAATAAAAATATTTAGCATTGCTTGTGCTGCCTGTGAAGGGAAATATCCAGTTCAAGCTACACAGACCATCCAGCTGTACTTTGGTAAACATTGAGGAGATTCAATTGAGCGCTGTAGAATGGGATGCACCCCCAATGCAGCTCATAAATCAAGGCAGCTCCAAGGGGTCCTGCTTATGGGAAATCATTATTCTGCCAAATACAACCATTTTGAGATGATAACAGACTAAAAATGTTCATCCCTCTGAAAACCATTGGGGTTGGTTGCATAGCAACATCAGCACCTATGACACAGCATTTAACCGCTCCTTCACAGAGTACAGGATGTAGGTGTATAGTGAGTGGCACACAGAGGTTCGGCAGTACTGTGAGGTGTGAGAGTTGTTTCGGCACAATTTTCTATTAGGACAGTAAATTCAACTGTGAACAGTAAATCTCAAATGACCACATACAGGCCTATTCTTAGCAGTAGTAGTGTTTTTAGTTTTGCAGGGAGGCTTTGCTGAATTCGTCCTACGCTAAAGAGAGGCATAAGGGCCAAGCTTAGATAATTATTATTATTATTATTAATAATAATAATGATAATAAAATGTATTTGTGTTGCACTTTTTATACAAGAAATGCAGCTCAAAGTGCTTAACCACACAAGCAGTACATGTACTGAGTGCTTCGCATGAAATAAGGCATAGAATGAACATAAACAGGAACAGAAAGCCATAATGAATGTAAAAGGAGATGGAATTAGTCTATAATATATTTTTTTTTCAAAGGTTTAGAAAGGTTCATCCAAAACACTTTTAACAGGCTGAATAGTACTCCTAGTATTAGGCAAAACCATCAATAATATCACTAAAGCTTCAAGATTGAGATCACACTTTATAGTTAGTCTTTATCTCTGTCTCTGTTGTACTTCTCTTGCTCTCTGATGCTCACGCACAACATAGAATGAAATTGGGTAATCAATGTTCAAGGAATACCACTTTAAAGGCATCTCCCTGTTCACCCTTCTCCTCTGTTTTCATCTATTATTCAGTTGGTTTCTAATGGTCCTCTTGTTTGTGTTATCCAGCTCCGTCTGATATATGTGGGTCACTACAAACACTACTGCCCTAGTCTGGAGTAGATTGAGGAGAATTCCTGAATCCTCTAAGAGGCAAAGAATGAACACCAGTGAGTGGATGAAAATCATTGAGTCACCAGCCCTCAAACTCACATTGACTCAACAGGAAACAATGTGGCTTTAATCAAGGTTTATGGCTCAACAAGGAAGAAGCCATTTTTCAGACAAAACAAATGGATTCATAGTTTTCCTACACTGGTTTTTGGAAACAGGATGGTTTTGACAGCTTTGGTTAAGTGATTGTATAAGCTAGGAGTTGGCAGACTTGGAAAGCAACGTAAATACAGCTATAACAATTATTTGATTAATTCATACAGAAAATCAACTAACATAATTACTATTTATTAATTGCCAACAATAATGATAATCGATTAAGCATTTCAGTAATGTTTCAAGTAAAATGACAAATATTCCCTGGTTCCAGCACAACAAAAATACGAAATTTCGAGAAGTCACCTTAGGATTTGGCAAAACTGTGATCAGCATTTTTCACCATTTTTTATCATTTACAGATAAGATGCTAAATCAGTTAGACTAATTGAGAAAATAACCTGCAGATTAGTTGATGGAAATAATTGTTAGTAGCAGCCCTACTAATAAACCAAATCAAATAATATGATTTGGCTTTAACTGGCTGTGCAGTTGCTTTTATTTTCTTATTTTTTATGTATTTATTTAAAAGGGGACAGAGCACATTAATGAACAATTTAGCTTTTGCACCATGTAAATATGCCGGATTTAGCCAGAAGGCTAATTTTCATCTGTAGACCCCATCTGTAGTTAATACATTACTTGCACTTCCTGATGTTCAAGAAAATTGTTAAGGACCCCTATAAAAACATCATGATAGCACATAATGGGTGTATACTAGATATTAGAATGACAATGATATCTGTGTCTTCATTTCACAGTGCTCTTTATTTTGTGGCCCAACACCAGCAATTCAGCACAGCACTCCTACATTGTCAGACTCACCATGGACATTAAAGAAAAAAATAATCAAAACCTGGCCCCTACAGTTCTCACAAATCAACTAGACTGGCAACAATTTGGTCGCAGATTTCAGTGTGTAATAGTGTGTTATAGTAGAGGCTAATGTCGCCTTAAGATGCTAGCCTCAAGCAGAGATGATGAGTGGGCTACAGAGGGCTTGTAAGAGGCTGACTTTCAAACTGCATTTAATTTTCAGACTTGTAGTCTTCAGCCCCAACTGAGGCAATTTGTGAGATTTTGCATTTTGAGCCACAAAAGGCTTAATGCAGCAAGATCTGTAATTATTAATTTTGCTGTGTAAAATCAGTGGACTTCCCTTTTAAACCCTTTGAAAACAGACCTCCCGCTGATGGCCTCGAACAGGTCCGTTGTTGGCATGATCCTGTGTAAATCGATATAAAATGAAAACTATAGAAGCTAGAACATTCATTCTTTTAAGTGAAAAGCTAATGTTTTTGTCTTTCATGCCATCACATGGCCACTGTGGCACTAGAGGTCGATCTAAGATAAAAACGCTAATAGCTAGAGCATTCATTTTTGTAGCAGAAAGCTAAGGCTTGTGTCATTCACATCGCGTTGTACGCTTGTGGTGACGTCATTATGTTTCGTTATGTGTGGTGAAAAATCAGGTGACAATGCTTGATGGTCAGATAAGTGGCTCCAAAGTAGCAGCTAAGCAGGTCACAGCACGAAAGAGACACTAATATTCAGTAGTTTAGCATTGTTAGCATAGTTTAGTATAGATTACTTCATAGTTAACATAGAAGGCCTAGGTCTGACATACTTTAGTTGTAGTGACAGTTGTAGTTGACAGGAACTGCCATGATGACTAAATCAAGTGAACATCCACAAAATAAACACCTTTGCACATTGTTTTTGAGATATGGTCATAAAAATGTCAGTATCAACCCATATCTCAAAAACTTAAACAGGTACACAGTTGAAATAACTTAAGGAGTGTTAAGAACTATTTTGTTCATCTTTCTACATTTAGAAATATATAATAGAATTTATAGAATTTTCTGGGAAAAAAACAATTTTTGTGTTTTTTGGAATTTATCACACAATTTAAATACATTTATCAATTATTGTTATTAATTGACTAACATAACCTTTTAGCAGAGGTTGAACAGGTTTTATGGATATGCAGCATTTAAAGATAGGATGACATCACAATAGGCAAAAATACCAGAATAGGCCTTGGCGGACCATTTGTATTGCAGAGTTCAAAGGGTTAAATGCCAATACAGGGACAAAGTCTGATATTTTGTTTTCTGAAACCTGGAGACACCCATCAAAGAACTTTACTTCCAGAGACCTGAATTTACAAGTTCTAGCAGGAATTATCAGTCTGCTCTACTATATAGACCAAAATCAGTCAGCTAATGCACCATCCTTGCAGGATTTAGAAGTGAACCATCTCTCCCACTTATACTGTTGTGCTTTTAGGTGTCATGCATGCTCATATTCACGAGAGCCAAGCTATGCTGTTGTCAGCCAATGTCAGCAGATTGAATCCATGCTGTCTAGAAAGCACTTTTGCTTCCTCTTTCCCCACAGTCTTCTTATTCCTCCTTCTGCTCCTCCCCAGGTCCTCCCTTCCTTTTTTCTCTTCTCAGCAGATCCTCCTTCCAAGACCACCAGTCACTCCTTGGGTGTCTGCTTTATTTGTGCACATGATATATTGACCTGTTTTGTATTGCCTAGACCTGATCATTTTGAAAGAATAATGGTGGACAGTGGGAGTTGCAAAGAAACTTATAAAGTAATGGTTGTGGAGTTTGGTAGTTGTTGAGATTATTCCTAGTGCAGATGTTTGGAATTTGAAAAATACGTACAGTTTGAAACCTTCCCATATTGTCATACAGGACATTGTGTGTGTGGGTGCATTTGTAGGGGCATTATATAGTTGTCTGCCTGGAGGCTATGTCTCATAGCTTTCTAGTGGATTACACACACACACACACACACAGGTCACAACAGGGTAATGGAATGAGACGTAGAGGTCATGTTCACGGTCAGCAGCAGTAAGATGGAATAAAGAATATAATTTCCTGGTTCCTTAAGAGACAGGAGAGAAAGGCCTTTAAAGGTTTTTTTTACAATGTTTTCACTTGGTTGTAGCCTTGGAGTGTATGAAAAGAAGTTGACGTAGTCACCATGGCATCACCCATTTGTTTGTGAACTACCGTTTTAAAGCCTCGATTTTGGTATTTTGGCCTTCATCATCTTGTTTTTTTGGAGGGTGGCGCTAGCTAGCTTGGTTAAACAAGGTGCATTTGTAATTCACATTAACTGTGTATTGTGTACAGGCTTAAAACTAACAACCCTTAATAAGCTTTTTCAACAGTGCTGGTCAAGGGCACACAGTGATGTGGATGCAAGTCACCTCTATCCTGATTTACAGGTCATCATAGTAGCAACTTGTCAGTTAGAAGGTAACCACATCCTAAAGCATACCCTGCTTTATCATCTATTTTACTCTAAATGGGACCATAATTTAGAAAATGAACATCATGCTGTATTGAAGAAGACTAGAAACTAGTGATTGAGACCATAAACTCATTAGGAAATTGTTTACTGAGGTAATAAATTAAGTGAGTTGTTGCGACATTTTTTCATAAACTCCAATGCAATCAGTCGTCTTTTTACAATCAGTGGAGTTGCCCCCTTCTGGCCATTAGAAAGAATGCAGGTTTAAGGCATTTCCATATTGGTTTCACTTCCAATGCGTGCTCATCTCAGTGTGTCATTACCAACGCTTTCAGACAGTGTGACAATGCGTAATTATTTGACGCTAAAGGTACTCTTCAGTGCTCGTATGAAACGCCACCATTTGCTTTGTTGCAGCAACACAAAGGACGTGCACAGCTGTAGGGTTAGCTGGCCGCCATGCATAAAGTCACTGACTTATGTTTAGGCTCTAACGTTTCTGATAGTTATGGTAAGCATAGGGGAAAATCACCTATCACCTATCGGGTCGGTGGAGTCAGGACCCCCCCTGAGGGTTGTACCCCCCTAAAAAATCATTAAGGGGCAATAAAAGTGCATTTTGAGTCCCCCCTCCCTTGCCTCACAGTGGTTTGGTCCACTGCCTCCTTTCCCCCTTACTTCACCAACACACACAACTCTCAGGAATCCTGAGGAGGGCAGTAATATGTCTAGAAGCATCTAAACTGCCGTAAATCCACATGAAGAAGAAGAAGAAGAAGAAGCTCTCCGGAGGAAGAGAAAGTTTGAACCTCTTGAGTAGTTGACTTAGAACATCAGATGAACTGATTTTTTTTCTCTTTAATATAGATGATGCAAGTCATTAATAAATTAACCATGACAAAAAATATGATAACCGATCTATTTTTCAACAAGGCTGCTGTCTATTGTAGCTTGTTTGGTCCCTGGAGTGTAGGAGACAAAGTGCTCACTTTTTACACCTGCAGAGAAACACACAGAAAGAGACGTGTTCTTCTATTAAGTTAGAAGACAAGGTGGATATTTTGAAGTACGGAGCAGGTAAAACAACAGTGAACAGAGCTGCTGGTGCTGATTTCATTCATACCACGGTGGTTTCATTGGTAATTAACAACAAGCCTCCTCCACACGGGGCTGACAAATAAAGTCAGAGCAGACAGATACATGGAGAGAGAGAGAGAGACAGAAGTAGATGCATACGTGTCTGAAGGGAAAAGAAAGGTGAGCAGATTACTGTAGTTTGTGAGAGATCAGAAATAAAATAATAGAAATAGCCTAATGTATTCTTTCAAATAGTTTCAATTAAAATAAATTTTAAAATGGCCTAATTTTTTTAGATGGATTTTAGTTGTAGCTACAAAACAGCTCCCGCCAGTGAAAATGTGAACGTTAGGTTTTCTAATTCATCATGATCATATAAAAGAATGGACCCCAGTGATAATAGCCAACGTTTATGCTGGTGCTGATGGAGTTCCTAAAAAAAAAATCCAATAAAGAAAAGAAAAGAAGTTTGTGTATGCTGTCAGGTGAGAAAAACTCCAGTATCACTGTTATTTTTCACATTTTTTTGTCCAGTTTTTCAAGAAAACACTGATCACTGACTATAAAAACAATTTCTTTGACACAGAGATGATAAGCAGTTTGCTGATTGCCTTCCTCTAATGTCTTCCTCAGTGAAATCAGATTTATAGCATAGCACCCAAGAGTTATTATGGTTGCAAAATGTTTTTAATAATTGGAATAATGTTGTTTCTGCTTGTTGTTTCTTAGTCATTGCCTGAGATCCTTTTAGTTGTTATCTCTCATACAGATTGTATTTTGAGCTGGTACACACACCAAATAGTCAATAATCAAAAAGACAGTTTTTGCACGCATTTGCAGTACAGAAATGTGGAAATAGTGTCACCATTACATATTGCATTACATACCATAATTGTAGAATGTCCCACTCTGTATGAATCTCACTCACAAACAAACTGGATCTGCATCAAGATTGTTCATGTTTTAAGAAATTACCATTGCTCGATATATCATTATCAGATTTTCAAACCTCCAAATATCAGTATTGGCCTCAAAAATCCAGTGCTTGCACTGCCATACATGCTGTATATATATTTTGCAATATATATATATTTATATAATGGACAAAATGTATGCTGCAAAGTCATGATAAGTTATGCTGTTTATTTAATATAAGTGTTTATTGAGCCTGTTTGACTAAATGAGGTTTGAACACGTTATCTTTAGTTCTGGGAATATGTGATGGGCATTTGATCATTAGTTGCAGCCCTAGTTTAAAACATGAGAATAGTATCTGTACTTCCAGAAAGTAGCAGGCAGAGAAGGCTTCCCCACAACCCTACTAAATCCTTTCTTCCCAGTACTGGAAACCAGCAGAATCCCTGTTTTATGTTATGTTTAATGTTCACTGATTGATTCATAGCAAGGACTGTTTTTTTCTTCAGTAGGGCAGAGATGCCTCCTCAGATTAAAGTCCTCAGTTCAGTTATGGTGGAAACCAGGAAGAGACTGTGGCTTGTGTTGGCCAGTCACATCTGCTTTGCTCACAATCCCTGGCCAAGCAGGCTTCGCACTGCAGTGTATGTAGCCAGTGTGTGTAGTCCACAGCTGAATTTTCTTGTAACTGCATGTTTTTTTCCGGAAAAGTTCAAAGCCCAAAGTTTACCATCACAGAGGGTTAAGAAAAACAAAAAATATTGTGACTTAAATGAATCATTTCATCTCTCCATTGCTTCGCCATTTTAAGAGCTTCAAGAGAGGCAAACAACTCACTTGTTGTTTGACAAAATCTGACTGCTTTTTGCTCATCATAATGGCACATAATGGCTGTTATTATTGTTGTCACATTACTCTGGACTTAGACTCTTGGAAAAATGAACTAATTTACATTTACATACAAGTAAACAAAACAATATGTAGAAATGAGACTCAGCACTCACTGTACAGTGCCTTCATTTATCAATGGGTTTTAAGAATGTTGAATTTATATGTTTTTCTACAACTTGGGAACAAAATCCCATCAGTAGCAGGGAAGGAAATTAATGGAGTTCACTGGAAAAGTGTCTGAAGATTGTTTGCCTTCTCATTAAAGTAGATCAACAGCATCAACAAACCAGGAGAAATGAAACTGGCCATTGTAGTCCAGCCCTTTAAAAGCCTGTGGCAAATTATGTCCTATGACCCTGAGCCATGCTGCAGAACTGAGGAACTCTGTGGAAGAGTATCATTAGTCCAATCTGTGGTGTGCTTGTGTCTGTGTGGTCCAGAGCACTTCCTACCACAGCACTGTTGTTTAAAACAGAGGCAGAGAAGCGTGTTAATGGAAAGAAGGAGGAAATAGACAGCTCCCTCATGCTCGTGGTTTATAGACATGCAAATTTAGCAGAACCGCGATGTGCATGCAATGGTGTGTGGCATGCAGAACTCTGCACAGGACCGGTGAATGGCAGGTGAGCAGAGCAGACAGAAAAATGTCAACAATAATTTTCACTGACTAATGAATAGACACACGCCCGAGACATGCACACTTATGATTCGACAAATGGTTGGCTATAGTCAAGACTTGACAATTCTTTGACTATGTAAATTCTTAGTCAGGGATACCTCTAGTAGCCTTACTAACAGAAATGTTTTATTGTACGTCTGGGATGTAAATCCTTACATTAGGCCTACAACATGCAGCATGTCATGTCACCAGAAAGTGGCGCAGTAAAATTTGTTTGAATATCCTTGTGAAATGAGTGGTGGCAGAAGCTTGGTGATATAGCTACTTTGCAAGGTACTGGCTGGCAATCTAACCAGTAACATGCTAACTAGCTGATGACATAGTAGAACTAACCAGCCACAATAGCCCAACAATTAGCAAGACTACTAACTTGGTGGCTAACCAACCATCAGCCGATCAAACCATGCCGCTTTTGTAGAGCCGTTTGTAACGTTACTCCAACAAAGCGGGGTTATATAAACCTGGATGGCGTGTCACAGCTTAAGTGCTAGCTTTCTCCTTTTTTGACTCTCAGTCTCTCTCTGTTCCCTCAAAGTTTAGCTCTAAGACAGTTTGCAATCCGTCCATCGATTCATCATCAACCACTTATCCTGCGTACAGGGTCACGGGGGGCTGGAGCCAATCCCAGCCAACATTGGGCCAAAGGCGGAGTACATCCATTTCAGCCCATCGCAGGGCCACACATAGACAAATAACCACTCACACTCACGGACAGTTTTGGAGATACTAATTAACCTAGCTGGCATGTCTTTGGATGGTGGGAGGAAGCCGGAGCACCTGCAAGCCGGACACATGCAAAGCGGGGTTTGAACCCGCAACCTTCTTGCTGTGACCGAGCCGCCCAATTTGCAATAGTCAAATGTACAAATTTGAAATGTGACTTTCTGCAAAACCTCTGCACAGATTTACTTTACTCCCCGTAGTGTAACACCCATTGAAGTTAATTCATTTTGGTCAGACATTTCAGTTCTATAAATGACCCTTGGGATATTTTGACTTCCTTAAACATCCTTGATGTTGAGAAACCAGTTGAGAGCAGTTGGTTTTGTTTGTCTAGCAGCTTAAGGGAAATGACCTGCATTGACAAAAGTTTGTTTTCAAATGATTTAGATGATTTTGACCTTTTGAACTTCTTCATTGCAAAAAAACAACCATGTAAACACAGCCAGTACATTTCACAAGGAAAAGGTGCCAACGTGCCAGCCGAATCACAGGACGTGTAAAGGAGCATCTCCCTGATCAGTTGGAGCTCGTTAAAATCTCTGAGGTTGTTAGGGCCCCGGGGCTCGTTAGGCCGGCAGAGATGAATGGGTAGGACTGGCCATGGGAGGCGTGGAGGCTGCTGGGAGCCAGCCAAGACAGCCTCTCTCACTGAACCCTTTGTCAGGCCTGTCAAAGCCTTCTCATCACACTCAGCTGTTCACTGTAAAACACACTGATCATTATGAACAGGCCAGAGACGGAGACAGAGAATTACAATGAATGTGGCAAATCAATATTCTCTTGTTCATTTCAAAAAGAGACTACTGAATGAACAGAAAGTTCTCTTCATGCTCTATATATCACATGTTCATGTTAAAAGGATATGTTTTGTATTGTATTGTGTGTGTGTGTCNAATTGTGGAACAGGTGAGAAAGAGATAATTTATCCATATATATTTATTCCACATGTTCTCTCTTTCATGCCAGAAGGTGCAGAGTTGAGTAGAATGGCACAGCTGTAGAGAGGTTCAGAGGAGAAAAAATGCAGTTGCAGCATCTGCATTCAGCCGTAAACAAACGCCGCCCCTCCTCTCCATCAGCACTGACAGCTTCTGCATGTCTTGCTTCCTGTCAAGTATGTAAATTACTGTGCATTAGAACATCTCCAGCTGCATTGCGCAGTGGCCAATGACAACCGAAGTGCGGACAAATTTTTTAAAATTGTTATTTTGTGACAATATATAGTTCATATTAAATCATCTTTGGAAACTGTTCTGAAAATAGGGCAGAAAGATATTAATGTCTAAATTTCAGCCTGATATACAGGTCAAAGTACAGAAGTGACCAATAGGTAATTTAGAAAATAAAACATATTAATACAATTCATAGAGCTTTGGAAATATACAAATATTAAGAAGTGCAGCTTTAATGTAAGATTTTTTTCTTTTTATTTGAATTCTTCTTGGTGTGAAGCTATAATATTATTCTAGTCCACATCACAGACTAATTCTGGTGGTCAAGAGCAACCCTACCACAGCCACAAATTGTGCAACCACTGTTAAATTAGACCCAGATAACGTTGTAGTTCCTCATAAAACATTTTTTTCAACAAAATCTGCTCAGAGTGTGACACTTTCAGTCTAATATGCTTCGGTTTCCTCTGGTTTAGGCATCAAAGTTAAGTTCCTCTCCTCCTTATCTCTGCACACGTCTCTCTCCGTGCCGAGGGTCACAATAACGGTTGCTGCCACTTACGCTAAGTGGTCTGATGGACACACTGTCAGCATGCACCAACGGCCCTTTCAGACAATTGGAGCAGTGCAGGTAACAATGACTTTCAGCCCAGCAGAGGAGATGAAAGAGAAAGCTGAAAGTGACATCTTTATACAAGGCTGATTCATGGCTGATTGTGAACGTACCATCCAATGAAACATAATGTAGATGGCGTCAAATACTGCCGCTTAGTCAGTGGTCCTCCGCTTCAAAATATGACACTGTAGGTACTCATCTAGTGTCATTTCTGGTTGCGCCCGCCATCACAGTGAGGTGGCATAATATAAAGCGAGTCTGCATCCCTCCACATGGAGGAGGTGGGATGAGTGGATGGATGGATGTGACAAAACATAGGGCCCAGGGGACTGCTGTTTGAGTCCTGTGTGAAACCAAAAGTAAATTATGAGTAAGTAATGATTTCTCTTAAGTTATGTAAGTTACATAACATAACCCCAAATCTTTTCTTAAACCTAACCACGTAGTCTGATGAGACTTTGCATATTTATTATTGCTAACTTGACTGTGGAGCCCTGAGAATTCACAAATGATGCCAGAGGGGTACCTACAGCTTCATATTTAAAGCAGAGGGCCACTGACCATGGGGAGGTATTTGACGAGTTGGGAGTCAGAACAAGGCCCCCTCGCTCTCGTCTGTTATCAGATTTATGTCTGTCCTGTGTGTAATTCTCTCTTTAGAACTTAACATCAATATCAGTTTAGCTTACATGGTGAGCACTATCTGTGAAAATAGGATGTGCCCCTGGAGGAGCTCTCTAAAGTCTGAGAAAATAATGGATGATGTCATTAGCGGTATCTCCGCTTGGATGTGGAGACTACAAACTGGAGGCAGCGCACAAGATGCATTATGGGAAGTGTAGGATCAAGTGTTTTTTGAACCCATGCTGCTTTGATTTTGACCAATGTTGTTTTCAACATTGGACAAATTATTTTTCTAAGCTGCAGTCACGATCAGTTACATTGTCCTTTCGTCCTCATCTCTCATCTTTCAGTCTTGCAGTGATACATGAGATGAGGCAACTGATTATTTGTGTACAGTGATGGGCCACCCCTACATGGCATATTACATGACATTCATGAATATTGTTTTACCCAAAACATGGTGCAGACATCCCATTGGGCAGATGTTTCACTGATAGGGCGTCTGCTGTGATCTCTGGCCTTGCAGCGCAGAGACACAACAACACACAGATGGTTTCCTCGTTCCCCTCATCACTATGTTTAGATTGGAATTAGCTTCTGCTCTTCATCAATTATGCAGCAAGGCAGCCTCCGTCTCCACATCTGCATGCTGATTCTTTTCCCGTTGAAACAAAGTGCCAGCCGATGTGCTGGGAGAAGTGTTTTACTCAGCATGGCGGAGGAAATCATGACTCCGCTTATCTTCATACGCTTGGAATTTGGGAGGATAAAGGGAATGCCGTACAGACTGCGAAGCCTTAAAGCAACTTGTGATTAGATTGATTCCACCCTGAAAGTAAATTTGAAACTGAAATTTTGAAACCTCTCTAGTATCTGTAATGGAGTATTGTGTTTTAATGGTGCAGATGGAGAAATTCATTTCACGTCTGGCTGTAGTCTACTGGGCATTTTAAAATTGAGAAAAGAGATTGTAATTTTGATTGTGTATTGAGATTTTGATTAAATAGATTGTGACATCATTTTTTGGATTGCCCACCTGCATCTGTGATATTGGACTATATAAATAACATAGTTATGACTTGAATTTGCCTTCATAATGCTTCTTTTTAAACAAGTGAAATTAAGGTATGATCTAAAATGTTAAAGCTGACATCAACTAAATTCAAGTCACACTTTCTCCTGTCCTCTAAGAGAAGTCACAAAATAACATATGACCATTACAAAATGTTATTCAAAATCCACCACCTATGGTTTGGTTTTACTTTTACTTTTTTATTTAAACAGGAAAAGATTAAAAATAATCGGGCCTGACTCAGTATAAAACAGCAGGTTCCTGTTCTGCAGAACATAAATACCTCATACACAACGTAACTCCAAGACCATACAATAACAAACACACAACAGACACACAAACCACGAGAGTAAACATAAGCATCAGCAGGAGGCCATAAGCAGCAGGTTAAATTTAGGAAAGTGAAACTGTATGGCTGAGGTTAGGGATAGATTGTGTTTATGGTCAGAAGAAACCAACATTGACTGTTTGTAGAAGACAGAGCCCGACCCATCCTCCTTCCTAAAACGTTTTAATAACGTTTCAATTTTATGCTGATTCACCTGCCTAGCTGAATAAGACAAAATCTGACACATCTCATCTGGTTATCATATAATTACTAGACAGTTCAAACAGTCATCAGACATCAAATGTGTAGCCTTTGCTGTGAGATAAAGCGCCACAGTTCTTTTTACCTGAAGCTTAATGAGCCTAATGTTTTATTTAATAAAAATATAAATAGTATGTAATGGTGCATTTGATTACAGAGCAGACAAAAACAGAACCATTCTGGGAGAAGTGGAGACAGTTAATATGTAGCCTTTTCCTTTGTGGGTTATATCCATCCCTAACCTTGGTAAAAAAATGAGTTGGATCCTCTTTTTGAAAACTTCCAGCCAGTCGATTATGCATACGAAGCTCTGTGAAATTAGCCCCTTTTGTTTGGTTCTCGCATTTCTTTTTTAACGTGCGAATTGGCTCGATTATACAAAAAAAAAAAAAACGGCCTAATCCTTATATCCCTCTCTGCCTGCCTCCACCAGTCCTCTCTCTCCCTCTGTCTCTCTTGCTGGATTTCCTCTGTTTTTCTGTCTTGCTGTGGGGGAAACAAAGGGAACAAAAGAACGAGAGGAGACAGTAAGCTCCTCATCCACTGTAGCGAGTGGTGGAGTGGAGCTCTCAATGGAGTGCTGGGCAGACTGGGTGGACTGGTGGTGCTCTGAGAAGTAGGCCAGAGGACTGTTGACAGCCCCGTAGTTCAGAGTCTGGACCAGATGAAATAGAGGATTTCTGGAAGACAGAACAAATATCAGGGATGAGGGATACTTAGTGGAGGGACAGAGGAAGATGGAAGGGTGTCTATACACCGTTAGCTTTAAAACAGGGATCAAGTGGAGGGTAAAGCACAGTATACGCACTTTTTATTTTTATACAAAATAAAAAGAGGATGTTTGAACGTGACTGATAAAATCTGAATCAGAAATTACAACCCTTTCTCTCAGGCATAAGGCAGTCACATCAGAAAACACAAGTGTCAAATACACATACTGATTACTATATATAGTCCATACATCTGCTTAGGAAGATTATAAAAAGTACAATCCTCATAACTTCAGATCGTTCCTCATAATCATCATCTTCAGATGTTTGCCTTGTGTCAAAAGTAATCCAGGCGTCTGTACAGAAGCAGATGCAGCATGCCTTTTCTTGGTGCCAGTTCACCAAAATGCAAACAAATATAGGCTAAACAAGCAGCCTGATCAGACTGAATTGCTATTTTTGTTTTTCATTTCATTAGTTCGTGCCTGACACCGTGTTCATGTTAGCCAAATTCTTGTTGTGGGGAAGTGTTATTTTGTTGTGTTTTGCCCAAAACAATTAGTTGTCAGTGACGTATCCATCTCGCCAATCTCCTATCGTAGGAGTTGCTAGGAGCAGTTAACTTCCTGTTTTTCCACATTAAACAAAAACAATTTACACTTTATTTCACTTTTTTTTTTAAATTTGATAGGGAAAAACAATAAAATCCATCAACCAACATAGTTCTGTAATCTCAGTTTGCTGCTTGCCAATAAAGTTGTTTCAGTTTAGGTTCATGAGTGAAACAGTAATAATGTATTTATATAAAAATCTAAGGTGTGATTGGCTATCACTCTTCCAAAAGTTCCAAAGCTATCTGATTTTTAACAGCCTCTTATGCTACTTACACACCGTTTCTTCATAGAAAAAGACTGGGAGGTGGCACAGCACTGCCTGCCACATTCAGTGTGGCTTGTTCCTGACAGAGGCGGCAATAAAGGACGGAGGAAGGAAGGGAGGGTATAAAGGAAGAGGGAAAGGTGAAGTACCAAGGTGAATTGTTCAAAGCCAGACGTTTCCCACCCCGATACAATACACACACAGTGTTTCAAATCTGGTATCCACCGCGTCCTGTAAAAGCAGGGAAGGAAGAAAGCTAGAGTGCATTCTTATTCGTGATATGTTTACACTGGGATGGATCGGGTCACATGTGCGTGTCAGGATCTGTTTGTGTGTGTGCGTAAGAGGGAATCTAGCATGCCCGGCTGAGTTTTTTCGGTGACACAGGAAGTTGTGATGTAATAGTATACAATCCAAAAGCTTTTTCACACACTCACTGTCTCCCGCTCTGTGTCTCTCACACACGGACGTATTTGCCCCTCGGCAAGTCCTATAATCATGTGAGCGCAGTAGTTATGGTTGCGGTCTTTGAGTTCTCTGGTTGAGACAAACACACACTCTTAGGCACATTTATAGAGCATGGAGCTTTGCAGGCTGAGAGCTTTGTAACCTACTTAAATTCACACAGTGGATCTTTGACAGTGTACAGACAGCCTCTGTCTCCGTAAGATGATTCCATTTCCCACAGTTCACCAGAGCAGATCTACATCTATATATATCATCTGATCAAGGAATATTGAAAAGAAAAAATACCAGATCTACTTAACTATATTTGTTTTGGGACTGTTTTAAAGAAAGCAACAATTACTACACCAGCAATCATAAAACACTAAATATGAACATTTAAGCCAAGCTCTGTATTTATTTTATGATCTCTAACCCTTACAGCATATGGAAAGCCAAAGTCCTGATGCCATTTCCAGGCTAGCCTCCGCTCCACTGGCATCTGGATCTGGATGCAATCTGTCAATGACAGCTTCTTCATTCTCGTGGTTCTAAGAAAATCAAATGTTCCCTGGGGTTAACCATCCATACTGTGTCTACTACATCACTTTCTATGAGAAGTCAAAACTTTATCATGTCAATTTAATTCTCGTATGAGTTTAATTTCTTGTCATTTTTAAAACTAAAGCTTCCCTTGAGTGTTTTCAGATAGAGTCCTTGGCAAAATTTAGACACTGGGTGATTGCACACATTGTCAGTGGAAAGAGGTATATACACCGATAGTGATGACACAAGTCGAGAATTTGCTTTGCTTTTGTCTAAATACAAGTTTAAGCTGGTTGGAAATGGTCTGTGTTATTGGCTGCAATGTCTGAAATGTGGCTTGAAATGTTAAATAATAATACATTTAAAATGAAATACATAAAACTAAACAAATAATATTACATAGATATTTTTAACTGACTTTTCTGTCTTTACAAAAGGAGTGAGCCAACATACTGTACAGTAGAGCAAGGTTGTGTACTGCTGGATTTTTTGTAATTAATTATATATATATGTCAATTTGACTTTGAACTATGTTTCTCTATTTCTGGAACAGAACCAGAAACTTTTAAGTTCAGCTCTTTGTGATATCTTTATCGATGTCTACTGCTAACATCCACACTTGAAACGACATATGTAAACTAAATAGTACTCCAAATGTTACACTCCTACTGTACTTTTAACATTCTGTGTTTTTTGAACATGTTCACGGTACTGCTGCATCATCAACTCCCTGTGAGTTAGTTTACTGTTAACTCGGTTTCGTCAAAGTAAATGATCCAGGTCATCATCCGTGTCTTGGCTCCTTATGGTACCTCACAGTAGCATACAAACACAGTGTGTGTGTATGTGTGTGTGTGTGTGTGTGTGTGTGTGGTTTGGTGGTCTAATAGGAAAGAATAGGAAGCAATCACACATGCGCGCACTCAATCATCACTTGGTCACTTGCAACCAGGTTCTTTTACTCAATTCAAATGCATGAAATATGCTAATGACATGTGTATATGTATCAGTGTGTGTGTGTGTGTGTGTGTGTGTGTGTGAGTGCAAGGAGGAGGGCAACACTTCACATCTCCCATCCACACTACTTAGGCACTTCAAACAGCCTACAATGGGTGAGTGTGTGTG
>JAPMOB010244097.1:0-16111 GCA_029875015.1 Lepomis gibbosus | reverse complement strand
GCCTATTTCTCTCAAATACTGTCACAAATCTGTCAAAATATGTGTTAGTGAGCACTTCTCCTTTTGCTGAAATAATCCATACACCTCACAGGTGTGGCATATCAAGTTGCTGATGAGACAGCATGGGTATTGCACAGGTGTGCCTTAGGCTGGCCACAGTAAAAGACCACTCAAAAAACCTGCAGTTCCATCACACAGCATAATGTCACAGATGTCACAAGTTTTGAGGGAGCGTGCAAGTGGCATGCTGACTGCAGGAATGCCCACCAGAGCTGTTGCCTGTGAATTGAATGTTCATTTCTCTACTATAAGCCATCTCCAAAGATGTTATAGAGAATTTGGGAGTACATCCAACCGGCCTCACAACCGCAGACCACATGTAACCACACCAGCCCAGGACCTCCACAACAAGCATCTTCACCACTAAGATCATTTGCGACCAGCCACCTGAACAGCTGCTTCAACAATCAGTTTGCATAATCAAAGAATGTCTGCACAAACTGTCAGGAACCTCATTTACATGCTCGTTGTTCTAATCGGGGTCTCGACCTGACTTCAACTTCGCAAAGCCATTTAAGAGGAGTGGACCAACATTCCACAGGCCACAATCAACAACCTGATCAACTCTATGCGAAAGAGATGTGTTGCACTGCGTGAGGCAAATGGTGGTCACACCAGATAGTGACAGGTATTTGTTAGGTCAGCACATACATTACTACTCCCACACCTTGCTTAAAGACTACTCCAGGGTCACTTCACATTCTAGTTTCTTTGTGAAGTTACAGGCAGTGATTTAAAAGAGGCTCTCCCGCAGCATTTGGAGCAGGGCATTCTGTCATGAGAGGCTGAAGCACACCCAATCCTGTACACTTGCAAAGAGACGGATGCATAAATTAACATAGCCACATGAGTCTTTGAACTGTGAACCAGAGACGGCTCTGATCCCCTCTGCAGAGGAGCACTCGCTTTGATGTGTTTGAAAAGGAGGTTTAAAGATCAATTACATATCCAGTCTCTTCTGTCACTGAAGTCACTGCTTTAACTTAGCAGTTTAAAATTTGATTCAAAGCAATGTAGAAAATTCAAAGGGACGTGGACTAGATCAGAGATCACCATATTAGTGTGAGTTAGATGACCAGTCTCTCAAAAATGTTTCAACTGATGGGAAATATGGGATGAATCCTAAGGTTTTAAAACGTTCTCCATTAGACTGTCATGTGTGGACCTTTTGACATCCACTAGATGATATTTTGTGAGAACCTGGTACTATTGACACGACTTTTAGTGCTACATGCTACCTGATGTGGCGCTTTCGATCGCACGTCAATCACCCAGTGACAGGAGCACTGTCTTTTATTGTAAGTCCTCAGTATGCTTCAAACTAAATACTTTCCCACTCCTTAAGGCAGAAGTGTTCACAAATGGCACCTTCAAAGAAAGGGCATAGAAGCTGCAGTAAAAGCCTTCTCCTGTCTACATCCCTTTCCCTCTCCGATCTCCAACACTAAAGAAATGACACTTTGCTACAATGTAAAGTAGTGAGTGTACAGCTTGTAAAACAGTGTAAATTTGCTGTCCCCGCAAAATAACACATCACACAGCCTAAACTGTCTAAACTGCTGGCAACAAAAGTGAGCAAAGAGTAATTTCTTCAGTGTTGTCACATGAAAATATATATTCATATGTTTATAAAAATGTGAGGGGTGTACTCACTTTTGTTAGATACTGAACAAATGAAACAAAGCCTGTGCGTTACTTCAGGCAGTCAACCCGAGCCCACATACTCTTCTCACTGCAACATAATTTATCGAACCAACCATTCGATCATGATTGTGTACTTCATATGTCTGTGCTCTGCCACACCGCCGCCACACTGCTCACCCGAAATTTACGCTGATACATGCCACTTCTGCCACCGCTGCTGTTCATAACGCATTTCATAATGAATTGAATGGTTTTGTCTGTTTGGCCAAAGTGGTTATCACTATTCATATATTCAAATATGGTTAAGTTTTGTTGATGGAGGAGGTTCTGGTGCTGTGCTGAATCCCTGATGAAGATGCAAGCCAGGGACAATCTGTGCTTTTATTATGACAATTCAAATCCTAATCACTGAATATCATTCATCTCAGACATCACATCCACAATGTGGAAGGAGATCATAGGTACTTCTCAAAATGATCTGAAAGATCCACATTCCCATTAAAACACCCACATAAAAACACTGAATCAACGTAAGCATCTTTATACAACACTCCTTTTCAATGCTTACCATCGCAACTAGGGATGGCAACACATTTTTATTTAGGGTTATTGGTTGCATTTGAAACAATATGTTTTGCATCCAATCAAAGTTTTATTTTAACAAATAAATCAGTGCAACAATGCAAAAGAAATTTATTGATATTATATATTCAGTTGTGGTCTTGACCGGTCTTGAAATCAAATACAGAGTCCTCAATGTCAGAGACAAGACCAAGTATAAATGCGGTCGAGTGAGACGAGACCAAGACTAGGGCTGAACGATTAAATGCATTTGCGACATTATCGCAAGAAGATTTTCTAATCATAAAGGCTGCTATTATGCTCTGGTCACATGACACGCGAGAGTAAACCAATCTGCAGAGGAAGCATCAATTTCACACATTACGCTTTATGACTTTTTGTTGTACAACGACCTTAAGCTTGACAGAAGCTGACACTACAGAAACTTAAGTGTCAAAGGGAATGAAAGTAGCACTTGCCGCCCGCAGGTAACTTGGTGGTGGTTGAAATCGTCGGGCAATGTGCCAATATCTCAGACAGGAAAAAATGCACAACAGAAAGATATGTGTAGTAAGATAAGCGTATTGTGGCGATTGGCGCCTGTGTCACACCTTTGTCACACACACTTGGTTTAATTTTCGTTGGCCAATTTGAATTGAACTTCAAACTGAGTTGCTTACTGGGATACAGAAAGATGGACTAGGAGACTTGAACTGAGATAAGGACTCATTAATTGGTGGTTGAACTGTGGGTTTTGTATTGTGCGCTTACTGTATAATACAGTTTACACTGGTGAACTCAGTTTTTCTTGTGGTCTGTAGGTAGGCCTATCTGATGATGTTTTTCTATATTATTTAATGGCATGACTTGACTCTTAAATTGTCTTTCTCACATGATTATACTTTGATATTTCTTCTCCACCATTGCTCATAATAATAATTCATGGAATTCACGCATCACCTAATTTCATCATCACACAGGCCTATGTTACAAGAAAGAACAGTGTATGTTTAATCTCTCTAATATTGTGTTGGTCATACTATACAATGATTTGATTGTCCGTTTTGAATAATACAGAAGGTAAAGAGTTTAAAAATGAACTGCAATATTGGCTAAAAAAAAAATCGCAAATAGATTATTTTCCAAAATCGTTCAGCCCTATCAAAAAGTGGTCGATACTGGACAAAGCATTCTGATTTTGTTGTTAGCGCTGTAAAGATACAGTACAAAAGGAACAATTTAGACAAATCTATGCAGCCAAAACTGAAACAACTGATCTTCTGAAGTGCAAATGACCTTTTCTATCTTAAGGAAAGGACATTTTGCACATCCTTTATTCCCAGGTTTTCTTTTTTTTGTTCTTGCTGTCGTCACTATGACCCAAACATGTCACGCTGCATTAGACCCTAACTGAGCTAAAAGAGAATCCAAATATGCCCCATCTCCAGGAGGCAACAGGCCAAGTGCTGTATTCAGCATTCACCACACAATAACAAAATGAATATTTGATTTGGATTGGTACAGCCACTTCCTGTCTCCTGCAATGCCCTGAAGAACAAAGCAGTTCTCCTGTTACCCATGGAGAGTCATGATTACTTTAAATAGCACTCCACAGCAGCACAGTGAGCACAACGCTGGGCAGGAAATAGCATTTGACTTGTTAAGAGTTGCAGAGGAAAAGTTGACTCTAAGTAATGCAAACTTTGAACAAAGTGAATGTCAAATAAAATAAAAACTTTATTTCACCTCAGCAGTAACTCTATTAGGAACAACAATGGAAAATCAATAAAAATGCTAATGGGAGTGGACCACAGTGTTCATATGAGTCCTTTCAACTCCTGTTACTGCAGACGTCCAACAGCAGCAGGCCTGCAGTCAGACTCACCGGTCTTCTAACTCAAAGTGACAGTGAGTGAGAGGCAGCATCTGCAGAGAGAGAAAGATCCACCACCTGACAACACTCAGGGAGGACGAAGGAAACCACCTGGCTGCTTTTACTCATCGTTTCTTGAGGGTCTGATCATGGTCACTAGTGTGGTTTTTGTATGTCAACAAATTCAAGTTATTTTACTGTCAAGCACACGCAACAATTGCACACTGCTCAGAAAGCGGCCAACGTACACCAACATTCTAAAGGTGGTTTCAGTCTTTAGAATGTTCAGAAAACCAACCACCAGTGCCACACTGCCCAGACAGCAACTGACCAGACAAACTTTTGTTTTTTCTTATGTAAGTCAAAAGGTCGAGGCTACAATCACTTTTTGGCAAGTGCAAAACCACTTGTTAAGCCTATTTCACACGGCATGATTTTAAGCCCGTTTTGCCGCTTAGAGGGCTTGGCGACCGCCAGGCTGTGATCGGGAGTAAATCAGCGGTCAATCTGCAGTCGCCAGTCGATAGCTTACAGGGCATTACAGCTTTAATATGCTGTGCGCGCTCCCGCAGAGGGCAATCAGTTTCCGGCTGGTGATCACTTTTCAGCCCACATTGGTCCGACTGTCTACGACTCAACCCGACCCAACTAGACATGTCAAACCCTAAACACTCCACCCACCTGACACCGTCGGTCGCTGTTTGTCGGGGCACTGTGCAAGCAGCATTAGATCTCAGACTCCCTCCAACTGTGCTCTTACAAATATAGAATCTAAGACATACAATAGTGCAGTCACTAAGATATAGGAATAAAATATATATAATATAAAAAAAAATTAAAAATATATAATACTGTTTTGTATTATGTTATTATTTAATATATATTGAGGTTATAACGCCACATTCTGCACCTGAATATGATTGAATTCTGAGATTCAGCTGGTAGCCAAGTAAGTAAGTGAAGCTGTGGTTGCATGAATGAAGCAAATGATGTAAATCAACTTATGCAAGGGAAATCTCAGTGCTCTGACTGTACAAACATTATAAACTGTCTATAAACTGCCAGTAATTTATGTAGCAAACCTGCAACCAATCATATTACAGTCTTTTATGGAACAAGTTTGGTGTTAACTGCGCATACAAACTTTTGCTCCCTTTAAGACTGCACCCAGGAAACATCACCTCGAGAGAATCACCATTTTAAGAACAAACTCTGTCCCTTCGCTTGTTGCCATTCCATCCTGCGAGCTTCATGAAGGGATATAAAATGGATGAGTATTGTTAAAACATTGATAGTTAGCGAATTGGGCACACGCACAGATATAAATATGAAGTGAGCAACCATAGAAAAAGAGTCCAAAAGAAAAAACAGTCTGACAACAATAACACAGAAATGACTAACCACCTCCACACATCACAGATCACATCTTCTGTATATAACGCGTTGAAACAGAAAACAAGACAGAGCTTTCACATGTAGCCAGCATATGGGTTGGAGCTATTTATTGACCATCAATACCAAGCTTTGCCCCAATGACTGCAAAGTCCCATACTCACTGTGATTTTGCAGGTTTCACACATCCTCCAATTCTGAACATAACCAGGTGATTCCTGAATGCAGGCCTCCAAGTTTCTAGCTAGCAGCTAAGAAGAGAACATTACTGGAGTTGATGACAACTCGTTATGTTACATAATGCTATTATTCAACCAGTGTTCTGTTGGGAGATGCAGTGATTTATTAACAAAACACACACAAATTATAACATTGTTGGATTTCAATGTGTGTCAATGTGGCTGCTCACACTGCTGGGTTAGCTGCTATGTTTGCAGCCTGTATTTTTTACATGCTTCCTCAACTTGCAATACAAAGTGGGAGATATGACAGCACGGTCCCACACAATGCAGTGGAGGTTTTCAGTGCTGCCATTACAATAATGAGTCAATGATATAGCTGTTAAAAAAGCTATACATGGCACCTTTAATATCTGTGTTTTAGAAGTGATGCATGAGGGAGGAAATTACAGCCAAAGTTCAATTTCTACTGCTATTATTCTCTCATTTCCATTGTAGTTCTCTACTGAGGTGTAATGAAAAAATAATTAGGTAAACTCATCTGTGTTGTGTGTTTATTGACAGTATGTCAGCTGCAGGGCTCAGGTGTATAAATCAGCCAATTGTCTCTGGGGGCAGAGCCAAAACAGCATGATCCAAAGCCTGTCATTAACTCCCAAAGAGTCTAGTGTGTCAGAGTCATGTGAGGCAATGTGAGGGGGCGTCATCACCTCATAATGGGCGACCCTCTGGGACTCGGAGATGAGCTGAGCGCTGCACACTTTGCAGTAGCTGTCTGTAAAAAGCCCTTGGTCCACTTCTGTTGACTTCATCTGGAGAAAGAGACAAAAAGCAGACAGAGTTACTGACCTGGACGCACATGGTGGCAATAAGTTGAACACACAATCCTGGGTTCAAAATAGAAAAATACATTTTTATTAACATATTTTTAAAACATCTATCAGCGATGTCTTCATACTGTGCCAAATCTCTGGCCTACAAAGAAAGGTAAAATCTGTTGTTTTATTAAAGCTGCACGGACCTCATTCATGAACCATGCTGAAAATGAAATTAGTATAAAAGTTATGTCCTCAAGATTTACTATTTGTACAAAAAAAGCCATCTGATTTTTGTTGTCACTATCACGCAGCCTTGTTTTGTATGTATGTGGGGGAGCTAAGACAAACCAAACAAGATGTAATAGAGCAAGTAAACAATCTCATTTCATACTTTCATCACTGTTAATCAATATTTCATTACCACAAGCATCTGAGTTAGTGACAGATGCTGAGCAGCTTTTGCAAGCAAGGAGTCAGGAAAAAAAACAAAACATTTAATATCAAACCTCACACTAAACTTCAGCCATGGAGCCAAAATTATATTTGACAATGATAAATAAATAACGACAGAACACGCTGACAGATTATCCTGAAAATTCATTAAAATATGACTGAACTCATTGCTGTGTGTTAGACAAAAAGGAATTCAGAGAGAAGCAAAAAGATTTTTTATTTCCTTTTCCATGGACACAACTGAGCCATCTCTGCTTTCTATTACTAACTCAGCCCGGCTTCCATTAGAGGCTCACAGCGGTCAGCCTCAACTCAACCTCATTTACATAGACACGTCTTCATTAGGAGCAGCTGGACAAATGAAAACTGTGGTCATGTGGGTGTAAAAGCAGACTCTTTCTAACTTGTTTGAATTTTCTTCTCTGAGAACGTATTTAAAATGACCTGGGCCCTGTTTCAGAAAGCAGGCTTAACAAACTCTGAGCTCATCCCTAAGCTTTGAGTTGGCTGAGCCTGAGGTGGGAAACGTTTCTGTTTGAGCACTTAGGCTCAGTAAATGAATGGTGAATGCAGATAGCGTAAAAGCGCTTTGATTGGTCGAAAAGACTAGAAAGGCGCTATACAAATACGGAGCATTTACATTACATTTAAAGTAGGTTAGCCTATTTTTTTTTTTTGCAGTACAAAATGTCTCTGTTCAAACTAACTAAGTTTTAGACGTCTATTTTACATTAACAAATCTTCCTAATTTCGTATTTAATTAATGCTGTCAAAACACATTCAGAATATATGCAGGTAATATTGAAAAATTTCCTTCAAACTACATTTAGGTCTATTTGTTTCGACTGCACCACAGTCATCCTCACTCTGAAATTGTCACATTATCCCCAGTATGATAACTACGATAGGAATGTTCCAATCAGTGCGACTAAAAGATGAAAGATTACTGTTCATTGATCAGTTTTCTAGGTTACAGATAAGTTTAAATAGTGATGATTGCTGTAATGTAGCCCACAGTAAGTGTTTTCAGTGTAACTGTCAGAGTGTTCTACCTAAAGACAGACAGATTTTATTCTGTGCTGAGGATTGATCCATCATGTGCGGAAATCTGTGATGACGGATCATAAAAGTGGGCATGTGTAAAATCATGTTTGGATGAAAAACTAATAACCTATACAATTGGGATTTTAAAGTTTTTAGAGATTTGTTCCAATATATGCTTTGACAGCATGAATGAGGAAATGAAACAGTGTGTCAGACAGCCACCCCAAGCTCCACAGGAGGGGAGGAGTTAGAGAGAAACTGACAGTTTCCCTCATCTCAGGCTTAACATCAGAATTTTTACTAATCCTGCTTTCTGAAACGGGGCCCGGTAGAAACAAACTAATGCTAACGTTTGTTGTCTTTTGTTCTGTGTCGCATACAAATGATGCTTTCAAATGATTAAATTTATAACTGTTTGGCAGCATTAATCTCAACCAGGGGCTTCCTGTAACTGTGGATCCCATTCTTCCTGGCAGAAGTGCTTTGGCTCTGTCACATTCTTTGGACGTCTCATGTTTATGTCTCTCTTCAAGTCATTTCATAGCATCTATATTGGGTTGAGGTCTGGGCTCTGACATGACCACTCCAAAAGGTGGTTTTTGTTTTTCTGAAGCCATTCTGTTGTGGACGGATGTTGCTCCAGTGGTTTGGGTCGTTGTCCTGTTGCATCACCTAACTTCTACACAGTTTCAGCTGATGTACTGATTATCCTGAAGAATTCATTTTCCCCTCAATGATTGCAAGATGGCCAGTCCCTGACGCAGCAAAGCAGGCCCAAATAATGATGTTTCTTCTACCATAATATGCAGTTGGGATGATGTTTTCCGTGCCCTACGCCAGATGTAGTGCGGTGTGGTTTGTCCAAATAGTTCAATCTTAGTTTCAGCAGTCCGCAAATCGTTTTGCCAATACTGCTCTGGAGTGTCAATGAGCTCTTTTGAAAACGTCAGGCGTGCAACAATGTTCTTTTTACTAAGCAGTGGCTTCCTTGGTGGTGTCCTGCCGTAGATGCTCTGCTTGTTCGATGTTTTACGTATTGTAAACTCATACACAGAGATGTTAGCCAGTTTCAATGATGCCTTCAAATCTTTGGCTATATGGGGTTGTTTCTTTACCTCACTGAGTCTTTGTGGTGCTCTTGGTGTCATTTAGACTGGGCGCCCACTTCTTGGTAGAGTAGCAACAGTTCACATAGCGTCTCCATTTGCAGAGTGTTTGCCTAACTGTAGACTGGTGAACTTCTAAAGTATTTAAAATCACTCTGTAACCTTTGCCAGCTTTATGTAAATCAACAACTCTTGTTCGTTAAGCCCCTGAAAACTCTTTTTGGCGATGCGTGGCTTACATAAGCATGTGCTTCTTGTGCAGAGACTCCAAAAGTTTGTGTTTTTATCAGTCAAAGTAGCTGTAGTCCACACCTCCAAACTCATTCTCTTAACGATACTCCAGGTTGGCTAAAACCTGACTCCAGTATATGGGATTATTTTCCTGTCTTTATTCAAGAGCGTGGTCTTTGAATTAGAGAGTATGACTTATTGATTTCATGTTTAGATGTTGTAATGCTTTTCCTCAAAACCCTGGCCATTCACCCAGAGAGCCCCTGCATGTGCTTAGATTTGCTGTGCTTCGGCTCAAACTGTGTGCTTGCATATGTTGTTGCTTTCCATCTCTCCAGCTTCAGCCATTCTCCTCAGAATCAGGCTGCTTATAAGCAGCATATACTTAGTACTCACTCACTGGCCACTTTATTATGTTAACCGGTTGAACTGCTTGTTAAAGAGGTGGTATTATAGGTGGTATTAATTTTCAGGTTCAAAATCCAATTTAGGGTTGTACCAGAACAGGTTTATATGGTTTCATTTAGGGCTGGATGATACGGCCAAAAATTTTAGCACGATAAAAAGTCTCATATCTTTCGATATGGATAATTATCACGATAAGTATCAAATCGTTTTATCTTTTAAGTTTAAAGGCTGATTTTTGCTCCTCAGTGAAAGTTGAAGAAACCTGATGGTTAATTGTGGTTTAAAATCTTCTTTATCGTCGGAAAATGACAACATTTTGATTCCAAACAGTGGATCACTTCACAAATCTGAGGGAGAACATTCAAAACATTTACGATAAAATCTTTTTCTGTCCTTTTTCCTCAAGAAAATAAACATCTTGGTAAAAACTTCAGTCCTAATTTGTGTCTGATTCAAGTGAATCAAATCAAACATTTATTGAATATTTATTGAACATTTCTTATATTTATATCGCAAATTATTGTTATTGTTTTATTGTCCAGCCCTAGTTTCATTAATTAAGGTACGAAGAATACCATCTCTGAACACACAACATGCCGAATCTTGAAGCAGAAGGGGCACAGCAGTAGAAGACCACATATTACTTCTGTCAGCTAAGAACAGGAAACTGAGGCTACAATTCACACAGGTTCACCAAAACGGGGCAATAGTAGATTAGAAAAACCTGGTCTGATGAGACTCGATTTCAGCTGCAACATTCAGATGGTAGGGTCCGAATTTGGCATAAACAACATGAAAGCATGGATCCATCCTGCCTTGTATCAACAGTTCAGGCTGGTGGTGGTGGTGTAATGGTGTGGGGGATATTTTCTTGGTTCACTTTGGGCTCCTTAGTACCAACTGAGCATCGTTTAAACACGATAGCCTACCTGAGTATTGTTGCTGACCATGTCCATCGCTTTATTTCACAGTGTACCGATCTTCTGATGGCTACTTCCAGCAGAATAATGTACCATGTCACAAAGCTCAAAACATCTCAAACTGGTTTCTGGAAAATGACAATGAGTTCACTGTACTCCATTGGCCTCCACAGTCATTAGTTCTCAATCCAATAGAGCACCTTTAGGATATGGTGGAACAAGAGATTTTCATCATGGATGTGCAGCAACTGCGGGATGCTATCATGTCAATATGGAACAAAGTCTCTGAGGAATGTTTCCAACACCTTGTTGAAAGTATGCCACGGCAGTTCTGAAGGCAAAAGGGGGTCCAACCCGGTGCTAGCAAGGTGTACCTAATAATTGCCAGTTAGTGTAGGGAATGACTGTCCACTAATTCCAAAAGTTGTAAAGAAAGCAAGGAAAGTATAGACCCAGGGAAGGTGGGAGTTGGTGAACACACTTAAAGAGTTACCACCAGTATCGGATGCTCTAAGAAGTAAAGCGAACATCTGAGAGCCAATGTTTCATGAGTGCACAGAAACCGCCTGAGTGCAAAGAGGGCTGAAGCAGGAGATCTGTGCAAGCAACAATATATCTGAGTGCAAACACACAGTTTGAGCAGAAGCATTGCAAATCTAAGCACAAGCAGGGCTTGTGCGAGGGCAGGGTTTTGAGGGAAAGCATTACAACATCTGAACATACAATCAGTAAGTCATACTTTTGAACTGAAAGACCACGCTCTTGAAAAAAGATAATAAATATCCTCTAACTGCTCAGCTATCCACTGACCATCTTGCACCATGCTGACCTATGGCCAGATCATCAGTTGCCACGCCTCCTCTACACCTATGTCACTGACCTCTGGGTCAACCTCCAGGGCTGCTCTGGCCTCCAGGCCGTCCCGCGAGGTTTCTGGCTTCGCTACTCTTCATTTCCCAGGCCACAAGCCCCTCATTTCCTTTCAATTACCCATAATTGAGTAGTCCTACTCTCCACCTGTGTATGTATGAGTGATGTGCATGTTTGTAAAGCACTTTGGTCAGCTCATGTTGTTTTAAATGTGCTATAAGTATAATAAATTTGACTTGATAAAAGACACACTGAAGGAAAATCTCCAGCGTGCTGGGTTTATGTAATTTACTGAACTGAATCATCATATAATTCATCACAAAAGGATGACCTTCAAGTTGCAGACTTTCTTTTCATCTTTAGCATTTAGCATCACATTTCAAAGACATGACATGACCTAAACTGAGAATTATAGCTTAATGTACTCTGACTGCCTCCGAGCGGCTGCCCCTCTGCTCTCTGGTACCCAGCAGCCCAGAGGCCACGTCCAGAATGACAGGACACCGATTAAACATGTCAGGGGCAGGGGGCCAATGAGTCTGCAGACAAAAGGCAAGGGAAGAAGAGAAATATAAATAAATGAGTGACGCCACTCTCGTCCTCAGTCTTATAATCAGTTGAGACCAGTACCTTCCTGTTCAAATTGTAGGGGACAAACAACATAAATGCGAGGCTTTGAGAGCTCAGCTTGTGCCAATGCTGGGCTTACTGCCTGTTTTAGCAAAGGTGCACAGATGCTGGAAATGAATGATTAATCACCCTAAATTCTTTTAAGAAACAGAAGCATTAGAGGCTACATCAGCAGCAGAATGAGGAGATGCAGCAGGAGCCTGGGAAAGAAAACAACTCTTATTTTAGATTTTATTTTCCCACAGCTACAGGAAGAGTTCCATTCCTAGTTGTTTTGTTGTTAAACTTTCATATTCACCTCAGTTTGAGGTTTGAACCTGCAATGTGGAATTAACAGATAAAGAATATCAGTGTATGTGTTTCCCACAAAATGACAGTGTAACTGTCGCGGACGTGGAGGTATTGACCACCAACTATATACAGAGTGCCTCGAAAATCCAGCTGCATTCTAACATTAACTTAGCTCTCCTTACTTCTTTGTTAGCTAGGCTCCTTGCATGCTGGCCGATAACTTCTTTAAAGCTGGGTCTCCGACACTGACAGCATTGTGTTGGACAGATTTGTGCAGCGGTGTTCTATGAGGGAGAGAGAGCCAGAGAGGTAGGGGTGAATGGGAGTTTTTTCATTGGAGTGTGACGTCACGTGAAAACTATGAACATAAGCTAATATTACTGTTTGACATAACTTCAGACTACACCAAATGCATAAAAAAGGAAAGGCATTTAATGTTTCATTAAATGCTAAGTTTTGGGAAAGATGAGTAAACATTCCTAAAACTACTGTACTGCCAAAGTCAAAGACAGAATGGACAAGATGGAGGAAAGCCTGTGCACAGTAGTGCTGGGAATCTCTGGGCACCTCACGATTCAGAGGACTGCGATCTGATTATAAAACGATTATCGATGCATCTTGATGCATCATTTTTTCTATACAAGATTCATGGATAATTACTGAGCATTTAATTTGTGAATTAAAATCCAAAGGAAGCATCTCCTAATTAGCTTAAAAAGACTAGTTTGCATCCTAATTTACAAAATTAACCTCAGCTCCATGGTCCTTCATTTCTTCAACAACCAGTTATCAGACTCCTGAAAACTTAAATATAATTACTAGGATGCACAGTATGCATACAGGACAGAGCTGTACACCAGTTTAGGCAAAGCTTGTACCTGACCCAAGGACAGAGCTGTACACCAGTTTAGGCTAAGCTTGTACCTGACCCAAGGACGCTTTACACATAGTTAAAGTGACAGAACAACAAAAAGTCATTCAGGATTGAATGCATTGGCAAAGAGCTGGATTTTTTAGTAGATTTCTGAAAGTGTCCAGATAGGAAATATTTCAGATCTCTGTGGGGATGAGTTCCAGAGCGTGGGGGCTGTGACGGGGAAGGCTCTGTCCCCAAAAGTCTAGAGTCTGGTTTGGGGGACAGAGAGCAAACCCTTGTACAGGGGAGATGTTAATTAGCGCTAAGAGCCTTCACTTTTCCAGTCGTTGGGGAAACTACAGACTTTTATTAATGGATGTAAATGTAAATGCTCCGTATTTCTATAGAACCTTTCTAGTCTTTTTGACCGCTCAAAGCGCTTTTACACTACATCTGCATTCACCATTCACACACATTCACACTGGTGGAACAGCCACCAGGGGCAATTTGGGGTTCAGTATCTTGCCCAAGGACACTTCGAGATACAGCCTGGAGGAGCCAGGGATTGAACCGCCGAGCTTCCCATCACACAATGGACACACTGCGACCTACACTGCATGTTTACTACTAGACAGAAACTTACTGCTAATGTATTTCACCGCTAACTCTCACCGTCACGTTCTACCGCTCTCTTTCATTCGCTCGGCCTCACACAGAATAGAACCAGTACAACACATTACGTTATCAATTAACATTTAAATAATAGATTTTTAGACATTTGTCAACCGATTCATGATCTTCCACGTCCGCATCGTGATGCATCCAAGAATCGATTATTTCTCCCACCCCTAGTGCACAGTAGTGTTCCGTATAGTGTACAGTAGGTATAGTTACTGTTTACTTATCGTGTCCTCCGTGTGTGTGTGTGTGTGTATATGTGTGAAATCTCCAATCATATGAATTTATTCTTAAATTATGAATAAAAAACTATTTTGAGGTCACAATGACTTTTGACCTTTGACCTTGGAGGAAAAAGTTTCCCCTTTTCAATGTTCTTCCAATTCTTGTTCTCCCACATTATGATGTCACAGTGAAGCAAATCACTGTCTCCCATTAAACATCTGTGTGACATGTCATAATGTCATGATAAGTGGCCAAAAGCATGTTTGTTAAGGTAGCTATGAGGTCACAGTGATCTGGACCTTTGACCACCAAATTCTAATCAGTGTATCCTTCAGTCCAAGTAGACATTTGTGCCAAGAATTCCCCTCAAAGTGTTCCTGAGCTGTCACGCTCACAAAAATGGAACGTATGGATGGACAGACAACCCAACAACATAATACCTCCGGCCACCACTATTACCGGTGCAAGGCATAATAATATAACCAGGTAACATTTACTCAGAGAACATTTTAACAGACCTACTTTTTATTTTCATCAAGTACATTTTTACAAAAGTACCTATAGATGTACTTGACTCAAATGTTGTTAAAGTGTTGTTAAAGTAGCTAAGTGGACGACTGATTCACTGATAACCTTGCACTGATGATCTGCAATAACTCAGTATTCTGTTGTGGACGTGAAAGGAACTAACAACACCTCACTAGGTTCAATTACAGCAAAAAATCCTATAAGCAGGAAATGAAATTGGCACCTGCCACCTACCAAATGCAGGTAATTTTTGGCAGTGGCCGGTGAAATCTTTGGGCTATCCGCCACATTGGTAGACATGGAAAATACACAACAGAAAGACACATAAAGTAAAGTTATCATAATGCGGTGATCGGCACACGTGCCTGCATTACACACGCAATAGGCTCAGGGAATATTTGTGGCGGCATTTCAAACCAAACTCACCAGTCCAGAAGAGGCCCAGTCCATGACAGCCACTGAGTGACAGCCAATGCCCTGCCAACCAGCAGCACCGGCTGGACTACAGGAGGTAACTCCGGTGTTGTCGGAGAATTACTAAGCTTGTGTGTTACATGCGAGAGGCATCACTTGGTTTTATTTTCGTTGGCCAACTTTATGGAAACTCAGTGTCTCTTTCTTGCTGGGCTCCAGAAGAGGAGGTTTTTGTTGAGATATGGACTCTTGTGGAGATTTGGACTGAGATAAGGACTCATTCATTGTTGATTTAACTTTGGGATTTGAATTGAGCTCTGATTGTATAATACACAGAGGTGAACTTTGATATTATAAGACATTCTTTAATGCCATGACTTGACACTCACATTATCTTTCTGTTCTGTTATTATAATGTGAGACTTCTCCTCCACTGCTTATCAAGCAACCTATTTTACTCCGTCCCTTTCTAATGTGTTTCCTTCTTATCATGGCTGATATCTGGAGCAATAATATATTTTGATGGTGCATCTTCAACTGAAATAACTGGTTGTTAAGTAAGGCGGAGAGATAAAAGTCATGAGTCCTTTGTGTACAGAAACATAAATATATTAAACATTGAATGACATTTTTAACATTAAATTATAAATGAGCTGAATGTTATTCCTTCATTTAGCGTAAGTGGCAGACAAAAAAAGTCAATTTCAGAGGTTTTAGAATTATTTAGCTTGGTGGCCAAATCCAAATCCATTTTGAACAAATTCACAATAAGTTTTACTTAATTTGTATGCAACCCATATAGTCTATCCTTGAATACACTGTAATATTCACATCCTGTTCACTTGCAGTGCCACAGCTGCTTTACTTGAGTGACAAGCGAGCTAATATTACACTGTAAGACATTTATCCAAGATTTTTCCATATCCAAAA
>JAPMOB010244096.1:0-40408 GCA_029875015.1 Lepomis gibbosus | reverse complement strand
TCATCTGTGAAGCATGGTGGAGGTAATGTCATGGCTTGGGCGTGCATGGCTGCTTCTGGAACAGGCTCATTAATATTTATGATGATGTAACTGATGATGGGAGCAGCAGAATGAATTCAGAAGTGTACAGAAACATTTCGTCTGCCAATTTACACAGAAATGCATTGAAACTAATCGGGAGGAAGTTTATCATGCTGCAGGACAATGAGCCAAAGCACACTGCCAACAAAACAAAGGACTTCACTGAACTGAAAGAAGAAAAAAGCCTGGAATAGCATCACAAATGAAGAATGCAATAGTTTGGTGATGTCGATGGGTCACAGTTATTGCAAGCAAAGGGTTATTCCACCAAATATTAAATGTTATTTACTTTAAGATTAGTTGTTCCTTTACTTTTCCTCACCTAAGAATGCTGTGGTCTAATACAAACAGTGGTATGTCCTGAGTTGTTTAACACATTTAGTTGCGACTACCAGGAAATAAAAGCTGAAATTCTGAATTCTTGTCTCATATTCATCTTTTGATCTTAAATCCCAAATGTCTTCAGTGAACAACAAAAACAAAGAAATTTGCCTTACCGTTCCAATGCTTTTGGAGGGGACTGTATAACGAATGAAAACCTTGTATTCCCTAAAAAACTGCTCTTGATGTTACCTTCAATCTGCATTTGAGTTTATCTACCAGGTTTAAAATGTGTTTAATATGCCCAAAGGTTGTAGAGGTTTTTACACAGTGTTACATTTACCTTAAAAAATTTAATATTTTACATTATATTAAAAATTTTATTAACTTTTTCTTTCAGAATGCTGTAGTTGTGTTTTCCAGCCCTCTTGTGTTTTTAAATGTTGAAATTGTGGATGACATAAATATGAATGACAAGACTTTTATCTTTTATTACTTCTTTAAGGCAGTCCTTTCTGGAGTTTATCATATGACAGCAGTGACATGCATGTCCACATGGCCTCAGTGTGCATTTCTGTGTTATTACTTTCACGTCTGTGTGAGTGAGTGTGCGTGTGTGTGTGTGTGGTAAAAGGCGGGACTCACTGTCTGCTGCCGTGCTGCCATTGGGCAGCGAGCCCAGATCAACAACCATGCCGTCCAGACAGACGTTGAGCTCGCCTCCCGCTACAACCGAGCCTTTGTTCTCCGTCTGCAGCACCAGACTCAGCTGGACGTTCTCCACTAGTGGGGGGGGCAGAGAGAGATTATGAGTGGTTAAGAAGGTAGAGGACAAAGGTGGTGGGGAGGGGCAGAAAGGTTGAGTTGAAGGAAGGGAGAGAGTGAGGAGAGTTGGAAGGGAGGAAATCTGACATCCTCTTTTCCTGCTCTTAAATGAGAAAACAGCATGAACCCACAGTGTATTATCTTCCACAGGGATAATGGTGGAGGGCCACCCTGCTGAGACATTTGTGACCAGATGAAGTATGAGATGAACTAGCAGAGAGAGCTGGGTAACATTTCATCTTCATGAATAATGCTGTCATGCTTTATTGCACAGTGGTTTCAGAAGACTATGTACAGATACCTACAAGTTAGTCACCATTTTGAAAGAATTCCAGAGGAAACCTGAATGAGTCATGAAATGGTATTAACGCTCAGGACAATTGCTGACAATAATATGGTCACTGCTGGACACTGAGTGATCATTTTAGTGGTGCATCACCATCATACTTTCAGAACTGCGGCACAATTCAACCTTTTTGTTTATGAGTACTTGAGACAGTTAACAGTTTAGTTTATAGATGGACTAGCTTTAGTCAATGTATTTAGATAATAAACTAATCAAGTTTAAACATGTTTGTCAAATAAATGTTCAAGATTGATTTAAAGACAAAAACTGTCCAAATTCAGAGGCTGAATCCGAAACCGAACAGACCCCTTCAGACTCAAAGGCTTCTGTGTGGTTGAGAAATGCAGCCTTCTTTTGTCGGTTCGGAAGATACACTGTGTATCTTTTTTGCTATCAGTATCCCACAATCCATTTTGGGCCAGTCAGTTGTTCAATGTAGAGTTCAAATAATCCTCAACTCATCAAGTCAAGAATCAGCACGTGGCCACATCATATTTACAAGCTTTTTGCCTCCAGATGGTCACTATTTACTGGTAAATACTTTGCTTGATGCGGACCACTGAAAAGTGCAAATAAAGGAAGCCAGGAATAAACTTCACTGTTATTTGGCGATATTGATCGTTCAAATAGCTCATTGTGTGCCAGTCCATGATGTGTTGAAGAGAAAACCTCACAACCTGTACTGTATACTGTATTTATCAGCATTTTGTGGACAACGTTTTGGAAATAAAATAAATAAATAAATCTAATTCTGTATCTGAAACATATTTCTTGCAAACTTGCTGTAAATTCATACTTGGTCTCATCATGGTCCCCTTCTCATTTGTTAATATACTGCTTATGTGTATAGGTTATACCTTATTAAACGCTGTGAAGAAATACCACTGTTTTTCTAAGCTAGTTTCTGTGTCCTTACTCTTGCCATCGTGTGTGCGCAGTGTGTCCAGCAGGTCTATGGTGGCGCTGCCCAGTAGCTCCTTCCTCAAGGTGTGGCAGCTCCACAGCTTCAGATCCAGACGACTCTGTGGCGTCACATTACTGTGAAACACAAGACGACATGAACACACAGGCATATTATTAATTGGTAAGACACCAACACACATATATGAAAAATACAACAAAAACTGAATATCAGTACATTCATCCTATCAGTCTGCATGACTATTGGCAAGAAAAACTGCATACCTATGTAACTACTGCTACTGTAACAAAGTTTTTTGTTTTACTTCAAGAAATATTGCAAATGAGATGAGACTTTTATTTCTAATAAACAATATCTTTCCAGCAGAACCAGCTGAACTTTAGTTAAGATATAGTTCTTGTTCTGGCGTGGGATATTCTGGTGTTTGGAACTCTTTAACAACATGCATACAATCCTGCTCTATAGACTTCTATAGGATTGTTTAAACAAGTGGCAGAATTGTATAAAAGTCAGCACGTGTGTTTGTCTGTGTGTGGGCTATGGCGTTCTCACAGGGTGAGGTCTTCATTCCACTGCAGCTCGAGGTGTCCACTGCGTTTGCCTGTTTTTTTGGTTTCACTGCTCAGGCCGTCGGCGGTCACCTCGACGAAGGAGCTGAGCCGAGATTGACGGTTTGGCAGCTTTGGAGACTGGGGCTTCGCTGAAACCACTGAGCGTGCGCACAATTGCATTAAGAAAAAGAGAGAGAGGAATACATGAGAATTAGTAGGTGGTGAAAATGTGTTATCTTTGTTGCATACTGGAAGCAAGAAGAATGGAATAGACCGGGATACTGTGTGTGACTGTGGCCAGAGTTCAACCACAATAAGGAAAAATATTTCTGTTTTGTGTGTGTGTGTCTAAAAGGTCAAAGGTTTAGCTTTCACACCAACAACACCTCACCCACAATTTATTTTAAATAATATGCTGTCCACCTCTGTGCCAACCAGTGAGATGGGGCCCCTAAAATGAGGTCATCTGCAAACACAAGGCCTGTAATTTGAGTATCTGACAGAGAAAACGCAAACCAGATCATCCAAAATACAGCAGGAAGCATCCTCTGAAAGGGCTTATCGGCTCACAGTAAAATATAAATTCAGCTTATACATGTTGTCTTTAAAGCATGTATGACAATCCACTCAGGCCTCTCAGGTTATTAGGCAGTAGTAAAGATCTAGATCTGTTTAGTTTAGTTATCTGTTTAGTTATCTCTGGAACAAACTGCCTGATGACTTGAGATCTGTCAAGTGCAAACTGCTAACTGTCAGCATATGTGGTGACAGTACCTATGTGCCTATCATTCTATTTTTATAATATTTTTTAGAAACCATTAAAGCAGTCTAATGTCTCTAAAATTTGCAAAGCAGGAAATGTGTCTTTTTGCTGGACATGTCTGTGCAACCATCTACTTCTAATGTCATGTCACTTTCAGAGCTAAGATGTTAAAGGGCAGCTTGGTGACATATAATTAGCTCATATATCAGTGGTAGAGTGAAAGTAGAAAGCTCTTTCTTTAGTTTCTTTTTTTAAACTGTGTACTTGATACATATATATATATTATGTTATGTTAAAATGAACTATCAGATTGTTTACTGCTTCTTCTAATAGGCTTGTACTTCAGATGTTGACGATGAAATGTATTTTATCAGCTTCGCCTGAATGAGTCCTTCATTTTGTTACAGGTTATAGAGAGTATGCCACTCAACAGTAATCTGTTTTCAGTCAGTATTGAAGGTTCAGATTTTTGGTTCTGGCAGCATCACTGGCACTATAGTATACCACTTTTGCATTTTTTAGTACAAGACATCAAGTTTTTATACTAACAGGAAATAATATAATACTTCTACCACTGGACATCAATCAAACTGCAACTGTAGATTTCCGCTGTCAGTTAAAACTAAGAGAGAGAAAATTCTTTTCGAAACACTGAAGTGCTGATTTTGTTTTCTGAGGTGTTCCTGGAGCCGTTTCCCTACCATTCACAATTAGCTTAATTTTTACATTGCATTGCCTTATGGGAAAATAGTTTCCATTAACATTTTTTTAGTATGTATACAGACTATTTTGAGTGTACTTACTTTTGTCCCTATCCCCATGTGAAAACACTTCATTCATAAACCATGTTTATAATTGCACTGATTTGGGATGCAACTTGTATGTTGGTGGTACAACAAGCAAACAGTGAAATACAAATATCGCCCTCTAGTGGAAGGAAGACAAAAACATCTGCGGTACCACTTTGATTCATTTGCCGTCCAGACTAAGAAAGTAATTAAAGGGCACGACGAGACCAGTGTTTGGACACTGGATTAAGGTGTTCACACTGCAGGCCTGGTGGAACGTTCCATGACCTTTCAAGGACTTCAATAGGCTACTTAAATCAGAATGCTTCTGCAGCCTAAAAATACTTTGGTGTTCTGGTTTATTCATGATGAGATGTAGTTTCCACACCAGTTGGATTGTACAGACCTAATGAAATGAATGCATGAAAGGTGGTGTGCAGCTGCTGTGTTATACACAGAAACATCCTGATGCTCCCTGGCTTCTTACAGAGAACTGGTTAACTCTTTTACCCTTTCTGAATACACCTCACTACATTTCAAGATATCTCACTGAATCTCAGCACAACTGGAAGCTCTGCAACTGTGGTAAACGTCTACAGCTGGTCTTAGACAGACTTAAGTGGCTTTGAATTCTTGTAGGCCTGCTGAGAATCTTGTTGCAACATGTGTCAGTCATATGGCAGTCGATTTGTTCGTCCTGAATCATCGTTGGATTGCAAGCTGAAGAACGCACAGTCTGCCAGCGTTTCTCAGGGTGCGTCTGATCAGGATGAGAGGCTGGATGAATAAATGATGACAGAGAAAAGGGCTTCTGTCTGTACTCCTACCTATCACAGACCAGACATTAGCAGATCCGCACTGGCTGAGACAGGTTGACGATCTCTGAAATCATAAACATGTGGCAAAAAAAGGTGACTCAACTGCAGCTCTCTGAAGAGAAGGAAGTGACACTGAAAGGTGGAAGAGGCCATAAATGGAAGAACCCAAAGTAGGTTTCGACAGAGTGAGAGGAGGTAGGAGGGGTGGAGAAAAGGTAAACAGTGGTTGGTAAATGAAGAGGGGAGTCAGAGCTCAAACGATCAACAGTGAATGACTCTGAGGGGTTGTGAATAAACTGTGATTGAGTGGCATAAAGGAGGAAAAACTAACACAATCCAGTACAATCTAACAAACTAACATGTTATCTTCGCCAGTAACGTGTTGTTTTAGGTGGTTTATTAATTAATGAAACAGAAAAATACATAGGGTTATGCTGTCGATTTCAGAACTGGTAAACATGACTGGTGTTTCAGTGACAGTGAGGTACAGTTTGTCACTGCATTAATCTCTACAGTATATAACAATATATATGTAAGGCCAGACAGTTACGGTTTTAGATTAGATCAGCTGTCATTTAGGATGGTATATTGGACTCGTGAGTGCAGGTATTGGTCGGTGTATTAATCGGTCACTAAATGTAACTCTACTGCTTTGTGCTAAGACTTGTATATATTCGCCGATATTCGCTTGAGCGATTTTACAACATTAAAAGCATAATTTGGTTAATTTGTTTTTGTTTGTTTTTTTAAATTTGGCCACTATTATGAAAACTCTGTCCTCATCAAAGTAACTTCCTGCTGAGAGGGTAGGGTGCCTGCTACATTCACCACTGTTTAGTAGGAACTGGGATGTCCCATTATACAACCATTGTGGGACAGCCATGGGAAACCAATACCAAGACCACTCAATAGTCTGCATGTTATGTGATAAATCACAACTAAAACAGAACTCAAAGTGTTTTGTGCAGGACATGCAATTGCTGGCCAGAAACAAGACTCCATTGACAGGTCGTCATGGTAATGACATGTCAATCATAGATAATCCCGCCCTGAAACATACTCTGCTTTATGGTCTATTTTTTAAATAAATGGGATTATTTACCATTATTTACTAAATCAACTTAATTTTGTATTGAAGAAGACTTGAAACTAGCGACTGAAACCATAAAGTCATTATGAAAGTAAAAAAAGAAAGGTTGCTCTACATAAAGATGGCCTAGGCTACAAGAGGAGTCTGAAACGGCAGCCAAGACCATACAGTTCAACAGGACAGGTTCCACTCAGAACAGGCCTTGCCGTGGTCGACCAAAAAGTTGAGTGCACGTGATCAGCGTCATATCCAGAGGTCGTCTTTGGGAAATAGATGTATGAGTGCTGCCAGCATTGCTGCAGAGGTTTAAGGAGTGGGGGGGTTAGCCTGTCAGTGCTCAGATCATACGCCGCACACTGCATCAATTTGGACTGCATGGCTGTCCCAGAAAGAAGCCTCTTCTAAAGATGATGCACAAGAAAGTCCGCAAACAGTTTGCTGAAGACAAGCAGACAAAGGACATGGATTGCTAGAACCAAGTACTGTGGTCTGATGAGACAGAGATAAACTTATTGGTTCAGATGGTGTCAAGCATGTGTGACAGGTGAGGAGTACAAAGACAAGTGTGTCTACAGTCAAGGATGGTGGTGGGAGTGTCATGGTCTGGGCTACATGAGAGCTGCCGGCACTTGGAAGCTACAGTTCATTGAGGTAATCATGAATGCCATGCAATGGGGGGTGGAGAGGCGAGGTAAGCCGGGTGTGGGGAGAAGAGAATTCTGAGACAGGTGCAAAGCATACTTAAAAGCAATAATAAGAATGTTATTAATGTCATTAAAACTATTTTCACAGGGCGGTATAATGTGAACACTTGAGATGTTTTTTGCTGGGGGGGCAGGGGTTTAACAATCACGACGCCGGCTCAACATTGTGATGTCTATCAGCCATTGCCAATGGACAATGGCATCGTCTATCGGCCTAACCCTAATCCAATCCCTTTGGAGACAGGTCCGCAGGGCAGTATTCCAACATGACAACGACCCCAAACACACCTCCAAGGTGATGGACTGGCCAAGCATGTCTCCAGACCTAAACCCTATTGAGCATCTGTGGGGGGATCCTCAAGCGGAAGGTGGAGGAGCGCAAGGTTCTAACATCCACCAGCTCTGTGATGTCGTTATGGAGGAGTGGAAGAGGACTCCAGTGGCAACCTGTGAGGCTCTGGTGAAATCCATGCCCAAGAGGGTTAAGCTAGTTACTGTGCCAGGCTAGTTGCTGTGCAAAAGTAACAAATTCAAAGAAACAGTGTATCACTTGCTTATTGGTTGGCAGGCAGCGGAAAATAACGTCTTTTTTGACCTCCAAGGGAGCATTTTCTTTGGAATGTGACGTCACATGAAAACTATGAATTAAAAAGGTCATATTATGCTTTTTGGCCTTTTCTCTCCTTTATTGAGTTTATATCTTTTTTGTGCATGTAATAGGTTTGCAAAGTGAAAAAACCCAAAGTCCAGCCCAAAGCAAGTTCCCATTTTCCACAGAAAACACTGTTCCTAACTGCCTGAAATCAGCTTGTTTGTAGTCCAGGTTTGTAGTCCAGCCTTTTCCCTTTGATCCCTGTGACAACACTGTAAAACGCGTGTCATAATGCTCGCCAAGCGGCTAGTCCAACATGCCCTCAAAAACAGTGGTGGAAAAACACTGAGCTGCAGCACACAGTGACAAGATGTCTGCCTGCTGCCTCTCCTCTCCCTTCCAAACACTAGCTACCCTCTAGCCAATGGAAATAAAGTTGTTACTGTGATGTAGAGACAGAGCTCAGTTAAAACTTTATGGATGAAAGATATATTTATTCCAAATTATTAACTCACCACTCTGAAACTCTTGCTCCAGTCCATGTTGCCAAGCTGGTAAGGGGATACAGCTGAACTAAAACGGTGTTTATCGGCTTCTTATGACCCGCCCTTCTCTGCTTCTGATTGACACCTAATTACTGTATTATCTCTATTTTTAGATGACGTTAGCAAAAAGTTTTATACATCCATCAGATATGGAGCGTTATCCACACTCATTTTAAGTCAGGTAATATTTCAGTTATGTCTTGGTCTCCACCAACTCCTGAGAAAACTATCTGGCTCTTTATCTGCTAAAAGCTCCTCTATGTTCACTAGCTAGTCGCTAATGTTGTCTATTGTTTGGTGCTTGGCAGGTAGTGTACAATATGCTTGTCATACTTTTTTTTTTCACGCAAAACATGTTTTTGAGAACAACACTATGAGACGAGGGAGAGGGAACCAAAACAGTAACACTGAGTCATTTTTAACTATTTCCTGCTCACTATTTACTTCATTGCAAAAACCCTTGTGCAAGTTTTACCAGTAACCAGAAAAGTTTGAACAAACCTACAATGTGTGCTGTCCTAAAGGGAAATACAAACTGACATAATACTATGATCAGTAAACAGAGTGTATGCTAAGATGTTAGCATGAAGAATTAGAGTTAATAATCATCAGAGCAGTGTGGGCATTTTTTAATCACCAGTCTACATTCACTCTGCAGGTGAAAGTGGACCAAGTCTGAGCCCCCCCACCCAGCATTCTGTAAGTGACTCAGACCTGTGAGAAATAAATAATCACACTGAATTTTCAGTTTTTACTTGGATCACAGTGTGTTCCTAAACCCAATTAATGTGGATGAAAATGTATCAGAAAGCATGTGAATTTAACATTAATCCAATGCAACATGAGTCATTCCTTTATGCAGGTGACACCTGTGATGGAGCTGTTCAGCTGCTGGACAGAGGGGGTGGCCATGGCTCAATATTATAACAACATCCTAATAAAGTAGACTGCATTGTATCTGATAAACCACAACCACACACACAAAATTACAACATAGTGTCACTTCATCGCAACACTTGAACAAGTACGTATATTCCAGATATAATAAGCAGCCTGTCCAAATAAATTCCAATAAAGCCAGAGATTTGATCCTAGTAGTAGTGAGTGCCAAGAATTTCATCAGCTGCATTATGCCACCACAGCTTTAGTCATTCTGAACCCATGTGAGCAACCTGGATATTACATATTTGCCAATGTTCCTTAACACATGCGGGTTAGTTCAAAACGGCAACTTGTTTGGGCTGGTACTGCTTAATGAAAATCCTTTTTAAAAAAAAGTCACAGTCAAACCAAATCAAAAATCTGCTCTGAGCAGTTAATCAAACTCAATAATCAAGGCTACCAGGGCAAATGTAAACTGAATGATGTTAAACATTGATTGGAGGTTTTTTTCAATAAAACATTGTGTTTGCCACAAGTCACACAAGAATAATCAACAGTCAAAATACAGCACACAGACATTTATCTGACTTGTCCTAGTGACTGTCCAATTTTAAAAATTCTGAGAACCTGCAGCACATCCATACAAGACACACAAGTAAACAATGGAAGAGAAGTTACACAATTGTCCTTCTGACCATCAGTGATGAGCACAAAATTTAAATTATGAAACTATGGTAAGTGATTTGTCAGGTTGACCAATTATTTTCAAGGAAGTGGCTAATATTGAGAAAAAAGAGGTTTCATAAGTTGGTGCTTCAATCAAAGAAGAATTTTTGCATGTTATGATGGAGGGACATAAAAGGTGACATCGTGCTACCTTATGTTCAGTTATAGAGAATTAACACACATGTTTTTGCTAACACAGCTGTATGGGAAATTCTCCTGTTTTGTCTTCACTTTGGGAAGACATGACACATCATTATTTGTATGCCCTAGTTTGTCAGGGACGTGACAAAAAACAAACAAACACATAAATTACCTTTCAAGATCAACTGAGACTTTTCAGTGGTCTGGGCACCGCCAGGTCTGCTCACGCTGGCAGCTGCCATGACCTCACAGCTCTGAAACACAAAGACACAATAGTACAACATAGTGTCACTTCATCACACAGCGACATTTATTCCAGGTATACTAAGCAGCCTGGCCAAATGAATTCCAAAAAAGGCATTTGTTCCTAGTAGTAGTGAGTGCCAAGACTTTCATCAGACCCCATCAACATCACCTTGAGCAAAGTCAGAGATGAAGCCTGCTGAATTGCAACGCAAAGGGAACTGCATATGCAAGCCCAATACGCAGCTAAACTGAATTCTAGTCAGGAGCTACTGTTAATATTAGTCATTACTATTGGATATACTGGTATGTCGAGTGGATCCTCATCCTGTTATCAGTGTACTGTAACGTTACTTGCTGCAGCACCAAGGTGACAGCCCAATACCAGGCAAATCCCAGTGATGCATGGCCAGATGTGGCCAGGTCATAATAAAAACGAACGCACCAAGACGAATTATTCAAATGACCCCTAGAGGTCTGTGTCCGGGCTGCAGACAAACAGATCAAAGAAACCACAACAAAAGCGCACAGTATCTTCAGTCAACCTTGTGAATTAAGCTGACCGGTTACGCAGTCTTAGCTAAATCCGCTACCCAGAGGATACTGGCTAAACCTCATATAGACTAATAAAGATTTACCTGTCCCTATTAAGCAAATTCCATTGTCGCTGCATTTAAACACCCTTGGCTGCTGCGCACAAAACACAAACACGGAAGATGATCAAGGCATTTGTATACAGATCATTGTCAAGCGAGACTTAGAAAACAGTGACTTCCGGGTTTTGCCCCCAAACTTAAACTGACTTAACAAAATGTTTTGATGAACACAACGCACATAAAATAAAGCACACAATACATTTTGAGGCTATTTTTTACTGAAACAAATATCATTCCGTAGCTCTCCACAATGTCGTACATCCCACGATGCGTGCTTTCCCACCAATGTGGCAGGATTATCTTTGCATTTATTTTGAAAGCGAAGTCGCAACATGTCCGGTCCGATGTGGCTAATTCTGGCTAACTTGACCTAAGAGAAGCTAACTGTTAGCGTGCAAGCTTCGTAGGGGTTTACAAAAGGACAATCAGACAAAACCTGTTCTAATCACCTGACAACAACTAAAGATGCGTTGTTAGTTACGTGGTTAATGTCAGAATACGTTATATCCATTAAAACACAAACAAATTAGGCTTTAATGTTGTCTTCCTCGTACCTTTTTCAGCTGTGCTTCGTTGCTGTCGTTAGTGAACTTTCATTTCCGCCTCAGTCAGTGACATTACCACGTGACCCAGGGTATGTTTTTCATTGCACAAAGGATTGTGGGTCATAAATAATGTTAACATCATAACATTTATTTAACAAAATAAAGTTAAGTTACGCTTCACTTTATTTGCAGATAAAGAAAAATACCCAGCAAAAGTAATTACAGTATTATTAAGTATTAAAGCAAGGGATGAAACATAGACTAAATTGATATCAAAATATAATTCCAAAGATACCACACTATAGCAAATGTGAAGTGAGTTCAGCCAAAACAGAAAACGTAAAGATGAGCTTAAACCAAATGTCAGTTGTCACTAATGTCATAATTCTGGCTTTGAAGCTGCTAATATTTATTTTATCTTTTATTGTTGAGCTGTCTTGAGGGAAAGGGAGCTGAAATCACATAACTGATATATATTAACATTAACTCATAATTAAGTGATGCCTATTTATGTACACAACCAGCAGACAATTGCATTCATTTGGAATTATGTTTGTGTGCCCCTGATGAATCTAACATTACCTCTCCTTACAGCCTCGCTTCTCCGTCTCCTGAGAAAAATATCTGGCTAGTTGCAAACTTTGTCTGTCTGCTGTGGTCTGTAGGGAGAGGGGGTTATTTTGAAACCAGCTGTCTGCTGCTGCTGGGGTTGGTAAGAATGGAGTAATCTGGAAAACCGAAACAGCGAGCTAAACAAGGGTAAAATGCGTTGTAGAGTTGATTGGGATGTTGTATCTTTAGTTAACATAGATATAACATCCATTCATAGTTATTCATCCAGTTAAACCATAGTTTTAAAGGTTAATGCTATTTGTGAATAAAATAAGCTACAAAGCAAGATCCTGAGACAGAAACTAATGACACACATACACGCACACAGTCGTGCCCATGGACACTTCAACATGAAGTAATGATGATGATGTAATTGATGAAACTGTTTGAGTGGCTTAAGTCCGTCATAGCAACAGTATGTTGACAAAGCTGCTAATAGCTACTTTTACTAAGAATAATGATAAGGCAAAACCTGTACCCTTTGTCTGACCATACTACTATGGATAGATATGTTTTACAAATGAACCTATCGAGAGCTATAGATACTGTTGTCAGATAAAATCGTTGTGTGCCGAGTATAACAGTAATTTCAGAAGGAAAGCATATTGTACCCATTTTAAAACACATTCAAACTTGCCAATTTTGTGAGATTTTTATGTATGTAAGTGTTGTTATTAATTATTTCGTGTTCATGTTGTTAGATGAAAGGTGTGAAGGGCTGTGGCCAAGTGACATTCAGCTGGAACCTGATGCCCTTTGATGCCTTTTGATGCTGCAATGCATTGCATGTTCAAATGTCACATGTCATTACCATAAACATATGACACTTGTCCACAGAGATGCTCCCCACCACCGCTACTTCCACCTCTGCCCCCTTCCCCATCCTGCAATGCCTATTCACTGTGCCCCAACAGAGCCATGGAAGCCTTTGAGGAGGAAAGGGGTGAAGCCCACCCACAGCCAAGAAGAACTGGGCTTGTCCTGCCTTACATTACATGAAATTACATTCATTTGGAATTTGTCCAAAGCAACTAACAATGAGTCCATTCACCCCCTGTAGGAACAAGAGATAGAGTTTTAAAGGGCAAGTAAGAGCTTGTTCAATGCCTAAGTAAAAGTGTGTAAAGAGTTTTCAGCTTGTGGTGGAAGACGGGCAGGGACTTAGTTTTCTTGACTTCATTGGGAGTACAATACACCACTTTCGGGCCAGGACTGACAAAGCCTTAACTGAGATAAGTGATCTCAGGGTCCCCAGAGTGATGGGCAGGATAATTATTCAGAGGCCACCATGTGTCCGGGACTGTAGGATTTGACAATGGTTTGGAGGTAATGGTAATGGAGAGGTTCCCTTCACTAACCTCTACGTTTGCATCACTGACTGTGTTTGTCCAGAATCAGACACAAACAGAATTCACTGACAACAGTTAACAGTGCCGAAGAAGGGTGTAGATAGTGTGTTTTGTGGATTATCCACAGACTTTTAATATTGGCACTGCCATGAAACTGACATCTGGACTTATATCTATACAACTTCATGTCTCATAAATTGGTGATCCTTAACTTTCATCTAGCACCATCATCAGGGGAAATTTCAATTTGTCCAATACTTTGGTTAATGACTAAATACCAGCAAAACTAATGACATTCCCATCAGCCTAAGGTACTATACATTGCGCTCCACTGAAGTCCTAACTTACCAGTTTAGCTTTAATCTTTGCAATCAGGTTACCAGATGCATTAATCTTACAAGATTGGTGACTATGCTTGCTGTGACAATACACCAGCTGCCACCTTTAACCCTGCATGTACACCCACAGGGCATTATTGTTTCACTTGCTATCAAGGCGCAACACCACAACAGAACAGAACAGCTTTGCGTTTCAATCTTTCACTTCAACCTCAGGCAGTAGCCATTTGTTGACTCCCATGTCAATCTTGCGATCAAAAAGGGAACTGTGGGCGAAAATGCATTTTTAAGAACTGTGTACACCTATTATGTATGTAACTAATGACTGTTTTTCCTCCAGATGTTCCTTTCATTTTAGTGTTGCTCTGTTGAGCCTTTGCTGCATTCCACAGTTATCAGTCTGGTGTAGACAGGCACTAGCTTGTATGTGCAGATGTGTGTGCGTGCATCAAAACTATAAAAACTATCTGTTGTTATTTCCACCTATGAGACGATTGTGGATTTGAATGCTGCATGATACTCTCCCCAGAAGTATGCAATAAAGCTGAGGACAACTGAGCGGAGTCTTTATTTTATTCATCAAGGAGAGAGGAGACAGAGGACAGGAGAGAAGTAGGGGGGACTGTGCTTTAAGGGATATGTTACTTCTCTTTGGCCTGAGCCAGAAGCGAAGCAGTCTAAATTTCTAATGAAATTTAATAATGAATGATGATAAGGTATAGTCACAAGTGTCGGTATCCACGTCTCTCCGTGTATGTTTGAAATTGTGTTCATTGGTGTCTGTTCTCCGTTTTTCTTGTACTTTGCTACCAAATACCATGTGATTTCTGCTGCAACCAAATTTGCCCACGGGGACAATAAACAATAAAAACTGCTTGTGTTTCTTCTTTTTAACAGTAGGCCCCTGAAAACACAAAAAGAAATAATTTATTTTTCTAACATGATTCTAATTTTGAACCAATCTAAAACTATAATAAATCTACAGAGAAGTGATAAGATCAGACTGCCACGGCAATGAAAAACAACAGCATTGTTTGTTTGGTCAAATCCCTAAAACAATCTGTCTTTCATTTACTTAAATAAATGCTGTTGTCTGTCAGGAGCAAAGACATATAGCGTGACATTGTCCTACCAGTCTTACGGAGGAAGTCAGGTGGGATGTTTCAGTGCGCAAAGCATGCAAAATTGACATGACATCTCTGTCTCCTCTCTCCTGCCAACAGTTAACCTTTTTTTCATTGCAAAGACGACTATGATTCAACCCCAACATTGATCAGTAAATCTAATCTGTTTTTACGCCTAACAGCACCTCTAAAAATCATTAATTAATCAGTTGTATCATGTTAGGCATTTGTTTTATCTGCATACAAACAGAAAATGTAGAAACAACAAATTGTGATTTTATGGGAGTTATGTAACTATGTTATCAGTAACAGTTATCCATTTGCCTCAGCAGCCTATTTGGACCATTGGCTCCATGATACTCAGCTTGTCGTTTACATCCGCAAAGCCAGCTGACAAAGAAACGGCAAGCCAGCCAATCTACAAGCCAGTTCAGCCCCCAAAGTCTAGATGAATTAGCTGACATTATCCACTCAAGACAGTATTTTGCCACGCTAGCTAGCCAGCATTTTGTCCATGTTAGCATGTTAGCTAAAACCACAATATTACAATAGTATTTTACATTGCTTTGCAGTAATGTTAGCTTTGACTTTGTACCTTGCGTTGGACTCTGTGGTGATGGGTGCTAGTTGTACTTTGTTATTATTAGCAGACTACATTTCTAAGCTAAAATTAGGTAGTGTGGCATTTTGTTGCTGTAGGGAAGCAGAAGAGCAAATTGACAAAGTCATTAATATATGTTCACTGCTTCACATTCTTACATATGGTACCTTTAAGGATTTCTTTTTGATGCCACTTATTATTTCCACTTCACAAATTTCAGAGGGCAGTTCTTTCTTACTTATTATTTGTAAGATATTTATGGGATTATTGTCCTATGTTTATTCAAGACCATGGTCTTTCAATTTGAGAGCATGACTTATTGATTTCATGTTTCATGTGTACTCCAACCACGAGAATGTATTTTGCCTGTTGCTCTTGTGGCTTCTTGTTGTTTTGCACTTTACTTCTGTCTATGCTGGACAGAATTGATGAGGCCCAGGACACTTTTGCATACACAATGCTAAAAGAATGTGGCCCATCATCATCATCATCTACAAAAGTGGGCTGAGCAATCACATGTCAATGCGTACCTGTACTTAGAGCTGTCCACTTGTGATAGGATCACCCAAGACGCATGTTAATTCCAGTTGTAAACAGGGCCAATGAGCCTTATTTGGTCCTGTAAACTGTCCATCACAGCTAAAGCCACAACCACTGTTGACCATTGAGGATTTCTGCTAGTGAGGCTTAGTACTTTACTGAAGAGAAGGGTACAACTGGGAGTTTATATGGTAGTTTCTAATTTTGTAACTTTTATAATAGACAAGAACCATTTCATCTGGAAAGATGATTAGTTTCCAGCATCCTTTCATCACACTAGGAGTGATTACTCTCCCTCCATTTGTGGTGTACCTGAGCACATTCAGAGAGCCATAGGTGAACATGACACAAATACTGCAATAAAACTGCACATCATAAAATAGTAGAGGTTCTGTTTCTCTGTAAATGATTGTGTGTCTTTGGCAGCGCCATTACAGTTTTTTTCAATTGCTAACCTGCATTGGTCAAAACTGAAGTCACATTGTCTCTTCACACAGTCAGCGCAACAGATGTGCGCCAAACTGTGAATCATTTTTCATTGCTTTCACACAAAATGCATTCAATGACCCCTTTCTCCAAAATTCATGAACTCTTTTCTCATTACTACTTCACCACCTGCAGAAAACTGTATATCTGCAGCACATTTTTCAAATGCTAACACACTGTGTCAAAAACTGTTAAATCACATTCAAAACAGATTGATGGTAAATGCATACTGCATTTCTGCAATGACCAGATTGAAATAAGTAGAAAATCTTAGAACACAACACAAATACAGCTGATAACAATTTCATTTGAAAGCCTACCCAGGTGTCCTGTGTTTAGCCTTGTTACTACACAGACAAAAGGGGACAGCTTCAGATGGCAGTAGTTTCAAAACATGGATCAAGGAAGAAAAGGTTGGTGAGGAAAGAAAAGTGGTAAGGAGAATGATTCTTGGAAGACAAAGGAGAGGAAAACCGAGAGCGGTGGTCTCTGATGAGATAAGGGCCACAATTATTGACCATGTTGTAAACCATAGTGTCTCTTTGAGAGAGGCAGGTCTAAGGGTGCAACCAAATCTGCAGCATTCAACAGTTGCATCAATAGCACAGATTTTCCGGCAACACAACAGGCGAGATGTGCATCTTTCAATGATGAACTGAACTACACGGTACAAATCAGTATGTTTACATTTTTACATGTACTGACATTTTAGAGTAAAATTTTTTGATTGTTTTGTGTTTTACTGTAGGCTATAAGAGTTGCCTCCCACAGGAGGGAGAGGTAGAATATTGTCAGATGTGCAAGAAATTTCCATTGTTGAAATGGTAAGTGGCAACAATGCAATAAAACTGCAGGAAATTCAGGACACAGTGCTGGCAGACAATATGAATTCAGTCAGCACAACAACAATTGCCAGAGTCCTGGAGAAACCTAAAATAAGGACGAAGCAGTTGTACACTGTACCATTCGAGAGAAACTGAACGTGTGAAAGAACTCAGTTATCAATATGCCCAGGTAAGATGTCTGAATGGACAGACAGCAACCGTGGATGTCCCAGGGCAGAGAGGAGCTGTTTTAACACTGTTACATTGGCATGCCGACAATATGCAGTCATACATATGAGTAAGTTTAACATGACATAGTCCATGGCAGATCCTGACATTTGTTGACTTCTGCTTAAAAAGACTTCCAACATAGGAGTTATAGGAAAACTATATGGGCTACTTTTGTGGCAGTAACATGAAGAACATTGCCAGAATATACACCATGTTTGATTATCACTTTTACCATTGCAGACACTGAGATGAGACAAAACACTTTGCATTAAAGGTCTACTGTTTTCTGTAGCTCAGAGTTTACTAATGATTTACAATCAAACAGAAGTGATCTTTTTTAACAATGAATAGCCCACATCTTTGTAGTACACATCTTTCAGTGGTAGGCCTATATAATTGTATGCTTTAAAATAAAAACATGGAAGAGGAATTATGAAAAGAAGGCAGAGCATTTATAACTGTCATTAAAGCCTATACAAACCTTACTTTACTGGCAGAATTGCTTTAAATAATTCCTCCTTAAACCACAAGGTACAATCATTCCCTGTATTTCCCAATTGGACCATGTCCATGACAGTAAACATGGATGAGCTAGGGCTCGTTAACCACATGTTGACACCGCAGTGTGTAAGCAGCAACCTTAAATTCTGTGCTGCTGACTCACATTATTATAACCGGAATCATCACACAGACCTTTACTGACCAATACCTTACATTCACCAAGCTGTACAGCTGTACTTTAGACGTGCAAGCTGTACTTCAGATGTACAAATTTAGATTAAAAAATATAAATGATATCAGTTGTTAATTGCATACATATTTGTAAGGAAGCATTGTAACATAATTTGCAAGCCAGTACTTCCAGTACAGAAAAGGTCCACTAAGTCTATACAACATAGATATGAACTGGTAAGAGGTCAAGGGTTATTACTCCAAAAGCAAACATCAAAATGGATCCTTGGCCTTCACTGAGCTTTGGATCACAGCCATATCCTCTTGGTGTATTTGTAAATACAGTACAATAGGATAGAATTTCTCCCCTTGATCAGTGAGGCAGCAGGAAAACTGTGCTGGGAAGACCGTGTTGTGGTGTCAGAGGTGAGGATGATGGTTGATGATGATGGTGATGAAAGCTGATGTAGTGGTCGTGAAAGTAGGTAATCACAGCCAGAAGAGGGCCCAGCAGCAAACACAGCCATACTAAGCCGTTGCCATAGTTTCCTTCGAAATAGTTTCCAAGGAATACTGCAACCAGAAGCTAAAAGGAGAAGATACAGTGTTAGCTAAAGAAATGCACCACTATTTAACAAAACATAGGTTCTGCTCTTTCCCATCTGAATTAATTATATTTCTAAGGACAAAAAGAAACTACAAATTTCTCTAACTATTGACCACTTACTGTAAATCCTTAGTCCAAGTACATTAACAGTGTACTTCCATGATTGCTACTGTTTAGCTTTACAAGTACTGTACATAGATCATTGCCGACCTTGGGTCTAATGGAGTGTAGTTGTGCTCTTTTCAAAATATTCACTACTTCTCGCAAAAACCCAATGGGAAGCTCTGACTGGCATGCTATTTTTTTATGTGTTCTTAACACAGACGATATGGGTAATAAAAGCCTGCTTTTATTTTATGTTTATCTGCAAAGAACCAACAGTAAATCACATTATATCCTTAAAAACTTAAATAAATACTTTCTAGTTTTATTCTCAAAACTGAAAATACTCCTTCCAAATTTGTAAACCTGCATGTGAAATATTGTGCGATAAAGTGGTGTTGAGCCATTAGATGGCACATGTGCGACACCCCTAGAGTCAGCAAACTTAATAGATTACTATATATATTATAATATTTGAATGAACAAATAATATATTTTTTACTTTTTAAGTTTTGTATCTTTCTTAATTGGCCAAATGGTTCCTTGCCATGCAAAATGCACACATTCACTATCGATAATTTTAGCCATTCTATTTCACTATTCACTATTATAAATTAGTTCTAATATTAGCCATTGCAAGCAGAAACCAAGTCAAGATAATACTTATGGGAAGTTTATGAATAATGGGAATCAATGTGCATTCATTATGTATGTTAAATTTAAATCTTGTGTGAATGTGAATCTAAACTTGCAATAACTGATTTGGCCAAAACATTTACATATTCAGTTTGCAGAGTGGTACACAGAGAACAACCTACTGCTCATTGTTAGCAAAACCAAGAAGCTGATCATTGACTTTAGGAAAAACGAGGCAAAGACATACATTGCTGTCAACATCAGATCTGCATCAAACTGAACCTGACATGGTCATCTCAAATCTCCACCCTGGTAAAGAAAGCTCAAAAACAACTGTATTTCTTAAGGAAGCTTAATTTCTGTGCCAGGTTCTAGTAAACTTTTGAAGAGGAGCAATAAAAAGCATCCTGACTGAAAACATCACTAACTGGCATTGTATGTGCACGACCCAGGAAAGGAAGGTTCTGCAGTGGGTGTTTAAAACTGCTAAGAAGATCATTGGTACCCATCTACTGAGCATCTGTTTTTTTGTATATAACGTTTGCTTTCGGCAAGTAGCATAAAGGGAACTAAAACTTAATCTTGTTATACAAGCCTGTGTTGTAAAATGATAAATACATCTACCTCGTACCTTGTACCTTATAATGATCTCATAAGTCAATATGGTGAACTCCTTAGCAAACAGCTGCTGATTTACACATCCAGCAAATATTTACTCTTTTTTAGCACTGTTTTGGTGTCAACCAACTCCAGAGAGAGCGTTCACTGACTTTCTGATTCAACAGTGGAGTAAGTAAGTCACATTGCTAGTGTGTAAGCCCTCATCCAGGTAAACAATCAGCTGCCACTGATATTCTCACCTCAAATACCATCATGAGTAAGATCCACAGACGACAGCTCTGCAGGGGCAAAGCAATCATATACTGTGTAGAAGAGAGAGAAGACATCACAGTAAGATATTATTGCATTGTTTGTTTGGGCCAATAGCCTTTTAATCTCCATACAGTAAGATTCATATAGTGCAACAATGATTGATTGGTTACTTTCTCAGTGTCTGACCCTCTGTTTAACTGTGTTTCACTCTATTAATGGTGTTTGCATAGGGCAAAACTAAAACTAATAAAATGTAATAAAATACTAATTAAAATAATTCTATTTTCTGACATTATGAAAAATTTGCAGACAATCAAAGTTCCCAGAAAAAAAATCCTGACACCTTGAATTATAGCCTTACATTTCCTCTATTGCCACAATAAGGTTAAAATTTATAATCTTAATTGTTATGTCTTGACAACTACTATATGGGTTTCAACCATAAGGGAACATCAAAGTTCCCTCAGTTAAAAATTTCAATCTTTTTGATTTACGACCAAAAACCGGCAGAACTAATGACATTCCCATCAGCCTTACTTTGAGTTTAAAGCTAATTATGAAATGTTAGCATGCTAACAGGCTAAACTTAGATTCAATTCAATTCAATTCAACTTTATTAATCCCACAAGGGGCAATTAGTTAAGAGCAGCGTGTTTGCAACAGTACATAACACAATCACACACATTATTCACAACATACAAGCAGTCAGTTGGTGAACATGACAAACACTAACTGCTTTACATCAGCATGTTAGAATTGTCATTGTGGCAAATGCCTTCACATCATTATCTGATAGATGGTAGCGATGGGAATTATTCAAATGTTAATAACTTGAGAATTTTTATGTGTGATTTCGGAGTTGGTGGTGTCTCTGTGCGTTGACAATATTAAACCATATCCGTTGAATGTAATTACATTGGACATTGGACAGTCTTTGGCTAATGCGAGGCATCCATATTTGTTTGGTTTTCACGCACTCCCCTATTTATAAGTCTTTCAGAACAATATAGGTTTTCCATTTGTAATCATGACTTGGACAGTCATGTAGTTGCTGCTTACAATTTGGAAACTGGTTATTACAATTATTTTGATTTGACAGCAATACGTTATAAACACAATGGCACTGAGGCTCTTGCATGAATGTCAACATTTTATTCTCCTTAAGATGCATTTGTTTGTTTAAATATGTCTGCACATATTGAGGTGTAAAAGGATAAACTTCAGCCATGTCAATATATTAGAGTAGGTAGATATAGAAAAAAGTTCTTACTTGCCACTTGAGGTCCAACATTACCAGTGTCCCTTTAATGATCTACAAACCTACCTCATGTGGGCAATAGTAGAGATTTTAGTTTTTTGAAACTGACCATCATGTTTCTTGCTAGTTTGATACTCACGATATATACTGTGGTACTGTGTCCAGTTTAGAAACCCAATTCATTTGAGATTGCCAATGTCTTATGTCCTCTGCTACCAAACAAAAGAATCACAATAAGTAGTAAAATTTGCTTCATGCGGGATCAGACTGTACCTCACAAAGAGCAGCTGACATCAGGAAGACCATTAACTCTGCTCGCGATGGAGGCACATTCCTTTCCACCAGTCGTGTGTACACATGTCTTCATATGAGTGACAGGGAGCAAAGACATATGAAAGATGAGAGCAAAGGGTATGGGAAATCATTTAGTATTATTGTCATCTGGGTGAAACTTGGGGCCGGTTTTAGTTCTGTCACATTAAAATACCTGTGGCACCACTTTTGAAAGGGAATATTCCAATTGTTCCAGAAAGTGATCAGAGTTGTAGCGTTCCTATAAATGAAAGATGGACCACCATGAGCCAGAGCCGAATGTGCAACAACAAAATGTGCAGAAATTATTTTGGCCAACTGACCACCAGTCTCCATAAAAATGTCGATCACCAAAGCGCATTAGTTCTGCACAGAAATTCAGTTAGGAGTGACTCAAGAAGAAGAAGAGGAGCCAGAGGAAATGGGTTGGTGCCTGACAAGAAAATATGTCATGTATGACAGTGTACACACTCTAATGACCTGTAATGACCCAAAATATGAGGAGTAATACCTACTTATCCTCATCATCATCATCACTACCATCTAAGATCACTCTTCACAGAGATTACATCTGTTTACATGATCGTACACTGACATCTCACATTGGCTCAGTGTTGAGTTCAGGGAAATCCAAATGGACATATTTAAAGTAATAAATAAAAATCCCTCACCACCAGTCCCGCCAGGTGCTCCACTCTCATAGTGATGTCCATACTCTATAAGAATAAAAAAATATTGAATTCCACACAGGTGTGGAGGCTGTGTTTCTTCTAATATTCAAAATTAAACGGGTTTGTGTTTTACTCACAGAGAAGGAGTTTTCTGATCTCTGGAAGATGGGCTCAATCCACTGAGAGAAAGAGGACAAAAAGACTTAGTCACAGGGCAGTAATAGCATTTAATGAAAATGTACATAGTTAACATATTCAGAAACAAGACAAAGAGTCTACGGCCATGGTAGCAGCTCTATGAGGCTGTAATTTGGCACTTCGGTGCTTTGAACTAATACTGACATCAGCATGCTAACATGGTCACACTGACAATATTAACATGCTGATGTTTAGAAGGTAAAATATTCAATATTTACCATGTTCACCATCTGAGTTTAGCATGTTAGCATCCTAACAGTTGCCAATTAGCGCAATAACACAAAATACAGCTGAGGCTGATGGGAATGTCATTGGATTTACAAGTATTTGGTCATGAACCAAAGTACTGAACACATTGAATTTTGATGATAGTGATAGATGAAAAGTCTGTAGGATTCATCCTCTGGGGAAAATGTCTGTAACTAATTTTGTGGCAGTTCATTAAATAGATATTGAGGTATTTTCCAAGTATACGTAAAAGCTTTGACCTATTGGTAGCGCTAGAGGAAAAATCAGAGCATCACCAAAGTCAGTGATTCATCCCCAGGGCACCTTGAATATCTGGTCAATATAACATGACATTTGACCAACTAACAGACAGGATTTTAGTCATGCCGCTAGCATATGATATGACTATGAATTATTAGAATTTCAAGGAACCATTGATTTACTATGGCATAATAGTCGATTAAGGTTTGCACACTGATAAAACATATTTAGCATACACTGTATATTACACTGGAGCCCCCCAGGGCCATGTGCTCAGCCCCCTCCTGTTCACGCTGTACACCTATGACTGCATCCACCAACATGGAGAGAACTCTGTTGTGAAGTTTGTGGACAACACCACCATCATCAACTGGATTTCAAACAACAATGAGACTTCATATCGACACACACATTCCTGTCTTCATCAGTGTTGCTGAGGTGGAGCAGATGAACATTTTCAGGTTCCTGGTAATCAACATCACAGAGAACCTGACATGGTCATCTCACATCTCCACACTGGTGAAGAACCCTCAGAAAGAACTGTATTTATTGAGGAAGCTTGAGAAGGCCAAATTCCTGTGCCAAGTTCTTGGCAGCTTTTACAGAGGAGCAACAGAAAGCAGCCTGACTGGAAACATTAATAACTGGTATGAGATGTGCATGGCCCAGGACCAGAGGGCTCTGCAGCGGGTGATTAAAACTGCTCAGAAGATCATTGGTACCCATCACCCGAGCATCAGTGATATCGGTGAGGTGCCTACTCAGAGCCCAAAGGATACTAAAGGACAGTACCCAGCCCAGCCACAGCCCGTTCACCCTGCTGCCTTCTGGGAAGAGATATAGAAGTTTTTGCTGCCACACCACCAGACTGCAGAGCAGCTTTTCCCCCCAAGCTATCAGACTCTAATTCATCCTCAGCAGTGCTCCATTGAATATGGTTTATAGCCTGCTTCTGTTTACCATTCTGATTGTTTTTATATAATGTATCTTCTCTGCCGAGTAATATAAGAGAGTTAAAAATCACATTATATTTTACAATCCTGTTGTAATGTGAACCTTGTACCTTGTATATTATATGATACTATTGCCATAGAAAATGAAGGGTGTAGGGCAGAGTTTTTTAGATAGTTCTGCAGCTCACTGTTCTTAATTAATCCCCAGTGTTGAAAGGCCATCATACAGCACTTATAAGCTATTACAGTCTTTCCTTACTTTTAGTAAGGTAGTGAAGAAAAATGTACGACACAGTTTACAAAGATGGTGCCAACACAAACATTTTAAATAAATCACATTTCCCCCCAAAAAATGAATAAACATTTCTGATATTTTGATTTTGGCAACTGGCCGTGGTCCAAGTTGAACAATTATTCACAATGACTCATGAGGCCAGGAGGAAGCACAGACGTAGTCATTTGATGTTTTACAGCTCATGATCATCATAGTACAGTGTAACTAACTACACCATAGGAGAACTAAGTCTACTGACCACTTTGCTAACACGAGCATGTGTAACCCAATGTAACTGTATTTTATCATAACAATTTTCATTCTCTTCTCCTAAATCTGATACTGTACCTCTATTCTTCTGTCCATATTCTAAGGAAACGGGGTACAGTATCTGCTTCTTTAATGGACAAAAAACATTGAATACCTCCTTATGTTAAAAATTACAAGATGCTGTAATGTTTACTTTGGTCCCGTGCATAGACTGTTTCAATGGTCCCCTTGACAATGTGGTTTAAGATGTGGTGTGATGGTTTTCACAAAGAAAATCTACACTGAAAAGCAGCAAAGTTTTCCCACCTATGTTTATCAAGGTTTACATAAGCTTGACCCTTATTCTTACGTTTTGATCATTCATTTTGTAATATCAAAAAAACTTGAACATCGCATTGGCATTCAACGCGGCATACTGCAACAATTCAGACACACCATCTACTATAACATGACATACTGTGTTATGATACATTACAATACTGAGTGCTGTAAGTTCCCAGATGACTACATAGTAACATACTATGCAATACAGGAAGTACTTTAACCAGCTGCTGTACCTGCTGCATGATTCCAACCATGATCTGGATAACGGTCACCTAAAGGTAGAGAATGCCACAATTAACAAGCCGCAGTGTTTCTATCCCTAAGAGCTAAATGAACATTAATTTTATTATATCTGGAAAGGCCCATTACAAGTGGAACAATTGCGTCAATCATATGTCATGTTGAAATGGCCAAATAAATAGAACCTCTTTAAACTTGTTAATGATACATATGAACTAGGGATGATTTACGCATACAGACATATATGGGATATGGAAATACAAAGTAACTGTTCAAACAATTATGGAAGAGGTCCAATACAGGTCTTTACTTGTCTCACTGTGCTGGAGCTAATTTGTCCTTTTCCACTATAGGACAGCTATATTGTCCTTTTACACTGCCTACTAGTACATCGAACCGTACATCAAAATGGTGCCACTGTTCAGCTCACCATTTCCAGCAGCCTGTGCAGTAGCTTATTGATGCGGACCTTAGGAGTACATGGGAAGTCTCTCTGGTAGCACAGAGTGGGGGCAAATAGGAAATAATACAGATCTGAGAAATCAAAGACAGAGTCACAGAGGACAAAATGTATCATAGTAACTGAATGTGAAGAGATCAAGTATCATCTTATGAATGACAAGCTGTTTCACCTCGGAAAGTAAGATGCACATTGTGGGCTTTTTCCACAACAGAGACATTTTTTTTTGTCTCTGAAAACACACAGATAAAAAAGCAGTGGTTGTTGGATTAGGTAATGTCGTTGTTCTGAAATTAAATCAATGCAACGTCTGGTGCTGGAAGAATACCTGCAACAGTTAAATCAGCTTGTCGGTACCAGCGATTAGTTTCCTGGTATGAATAAAGCTTCATCCCCAGGGCAGTGTAGAACCAGAGAGAGAGGAATGCGCCACCTGGTGGACAATAAACCAAAAACATCCAAGCAATGCTGGCTTTAAACTACTACACTTGATTTATGTTAGGGCTTTGAAACAACTGTATTAATAACCATTAAGCCCATCATTAAAAGCACTTTTTTTTACAGACAAACATTGGTCTAACATATAGAACTCTATTCTAAAGTGTATTGATGATGGTAATGTTTCCTACTATAAGGAAAGTGTATTCTCTACAGGATGCACATGCCATCTAGAATATTTGCATTTGACAGAAAGGTGCAGCTGTCAAACAAGCAGATAAAAAATGCAATAACCAAACTGATATCCATTAGCTGTTGACAATATTTAAGAGTCGATCTTTTAGGATATTTGCAATCACTTCATCACATATGTACAATAAAGTGAAGCACATGTTTCTAGTTGTTACCTGTTGATATTGTAGGCTCATGTACAATGACTGCAGCAGGAAACAGCAGGAGCAACCCCAGATTTGTGAGATGTAAGCGATGAGCATTGGTGGGGGACAGCATATCCTAACATAAATAAATGAAATAGAAGTTTTACTAAGGAGACTAGTACAACTGATGTCTTCATATGGCTTTTCAGAACTGTTCAAAAATAAAACCTACTACGGTATGAGTTTAACTTGTGGCATGGGGTTGATGCGTTGTCTAAATCAGGAGTCTCACCTTTTCCTGAGACCTCTCAAGGAGCAAAGCTGTGATGGCAAAGATGTTGGAAGCTACAGGACATATAAATACTCAATTAATGCACAATGACCCAGCCCAGAGCTCACATCAAAGACTGTTAGCAGGTCTTGGAGGGTAGCTAGTACTCACATGTGTGAAAAAAGTTGCATGAAGCCTTTTGTGGCTCCAGAGGGAGCAATACCAAATCTAACAAATTGCCTTAATTTATTTCACTTGATTCAACCGGGGCTGAAGTCTAAAAGCTGGAGCCCCGAATCTCTGGTATTTTTGCTGCACTTCTATCTAAAGACTTTCTCACCCAGTATGAGGTTGACAGATGGCCAGTTGCAGTTGTCCTCAATGAGATGCTCCATGACTTTTTTGACGTCTATCAAAAAGCCATGTCTGTTAAGAGGAGGCAAACAAAGGACAAAAGTCTAATAAGAATTGAGTATAAGGAGGATTTGAAAAACAAAGTTGTAACTCAAGGTCCACACATCTGGTGATAAAGACTGTAAAATTTCTTTGAAACTTCAGAAAAGTCTCATAGTTAGTTGGCTGTATTGTTTTTACATGATTACTATCTTAGTTTGACATGATGTGAGCCTGCTAACATTTGCCACTTATCACTAAACACAAAGTAAAGCTGAGGCTGTTGGGAATGTGATTAGTTATTTGGCCATAAACATCAATTAACAAAGTGTTGGTCAAACTGAAATTCTGACCTGGTGATGGTGCTAGATGAAAAGTCAGTGGAGCACCGGTCATGAGATTCATCCTCTGGGTACCATAAATGTCTCTACAAAATTGTGCATTATGCATGGGAGCTTCTATTTATACTCACTGTATGAAATTCTCCAAGAACAAGTGAGCATGAGTCAGGACCTGAAAATCAGAATGACACAGTGTGTGACAGTAAAACACCAGTACGTTCTCTGTGAAGATTCTCATCATCCAGGTCATATGTATCCAATGCTTAAATCAAGGACAAGTGGATTTGGCTGAAGATACTCAAAGATGTTTCACCTCTCATCTGAGTTGGCTTCAGTCACCTGAGGCCAAGTCTTGAACGGCCGTCATTGGCATTGCCACACAAGGCTAAATGTGAACATTTTGTTCAATCTCTTGTGAAGGGATAAAAGGAGAGCATTGTAGGTGGGAGACTTTTTCACTCCACTTTCAACCAAGCCCAGCTGCCTTTGATTTTAACGTACCTTGGACCAGTCAGTTCAAAAATCGTCATCACCAAGTAAGAGGTTTAACTCCATTAAATTGAAAGTACCTGTTTGGTAACTTAATAAATACTAATAAATATCTATACAATCAATAGGAAGAAATGGGAAAACTGACCAGGAGAATGATGATCCAGTTAAGGATGCCTCTGTATCTGGTGAAGCTGCTGTTGGAGCTCAGCAAAGAGTCTTGGACACGATGACAACTGGACATACAGACTTTTTTAAGTCATTGTCATGTGTGAGGCTTATCGTTCACCAGTTTTTGAGTGTCTCCATGCCAGTTCTGATGTCACAGCACCTCCAATTACCTTTGATAACAAATTCCCCCCATAGATGGATGCTCCCGCAGCAGATACTATACATGCTTTCATTGTAGGTGTCTATACTGGTGCAGCATATTCTCACACTAAGTTACAAAAAAACTTCCCTCTCACTCCTCATACTAAGTGTGTGATCTTTGTCGACTGCCAGGTTCTTCTCTGAAGAAAATATCAGCCTTGCGAATTCACTGTAGCTCCTTGGGTAATACAAGGACAAACAGAATCTTCACAAAATGTAACAACGCTGTGGCCATGAGTTTAGACACAGCTGGAAAGTTTTAGTGTTACTCTCTGTACCTCAGCTTCAACGAGTCCTGATGTCCAATAGTCAACAGCAAGCAAGTGTTGTATTTAAGTACAAACTTGAGGTAACTATACTTCAATATAATTTATTTTACTACATTTGTTTGACAGGTTACTTTACAAATGAAGCTTTTACCTACACAACATATGAAGAATTTATAAAATGATGTATTGTCATAGATTTAACTTACCAACAGTATATAAAATGCTTAAAATTGGTTTAAAATACTACTTTCACATTAATACATCAGTAATAAAGCAACAATATAATATACATAAAGGATATAATAGATTGATTATTATACTTTATGTACATTCAGCTAATAATACTTAAGTAAAAGATGTGAATACTTGCTCCTCTATTAATGTCTTGTATCTGCCAGTTGACAGCAGAAGCGACGGAGGCAGCAGGGAAAGCTTACCAGAGCAGAGATGCATAGGCATGTTCTTGTTCACTCGGAGGATCAGTGGCAGAAGTGGAGTCATTGTCATGGAGGCTTGCGGTGTCTTCTTCAGCTGAGGAAGAGGAGCAGACAGAGGAGAACCTCTTCCTAGTCACAGCCATCTCTGAGTCTGTGGGTTTGTCTGCAGGGGTAAACTTGGGAAGTTCAGAGATAGTTGAATTCACCAAATCATATACCTTCTTGCCAGGTTGTGAAGATGAAATATTAAAATGCATTGATTTATGACCACAAAACACAAATCACGAGCAGGGCAGTACATAATACCAGCTGCATCACAATAGACCCCTTTTTGTATGCTACCCCCTGTCCTCACATGGAAAGTAATTCTCACCAAATTATTCCAGTAAATTGCCATTTTAACGTTATCTCGCTTATATACAAAGGTACAGATCTCAGTAGAAATAGTTCTAGATTTTATTTGAGAGGCCAGTTCCATTGGGTAAATTCGGCATGCATGTTATCCAACAATATGCCATATATTTGATTAAAAACCATCCTTTAGTTTTGGTATGTCAGTTATTCCAGCGACGGTCCTCCCACACCAAGGTGGGTCGCATCAGTCACATCACAATCACAAATTATTGCTTTTTTATTAATTTGTTTCTTGCTGCTTAGTATATTACATGTACGCCGAATTAAATAGCTGCCCCTTGCTAATTCAGGACCCACAGTTTGATGTTAATATGTCATGTTACATTAGCCGCTAATAAATGATACTTAAAATTTACAGAAATCTGAATGCAGTTCGGCGTGAACTTCTCTATCTAACGACAGAAAGCGGCTTACCTTGTCACCCTCGGCAAAAACACAGCATCCTCTCTGTCCGTAGACCTAGATGAACTCTACATCACACAACATCCACAGCTTATTAGCCTACAGTCTGGATATATTTGAATAAAGAGCTAGTTTGACCACTGATTCCATCTGGGAGTGTGATGTGGTCGGCGTCCCACTGGAATATCGCCTCTACTTTAACATTCAAAATAAAAGTCTCCTCCGGGAAAATTCGCTTTTGTTCAAACCCAATATAAATGCGTCAGAGGTCACTACCATATTATTTCAATTGTATCATTTTTTTTAACCATTCACTTGAAAACACTTTTTAAAAAATCATTTTTTGGAGTTTTATCATATTACAGCCAACACATGTAAATAAAGTGTTAAAATTTATTTCATCTTATGTGATTTTAGTGAAATAATGTTACAGCAATATCCTACATGACCAATCAATGACTGTAGAATACCAGACAACCTAAACCTGTTTCTGTTGGCTCTATAGCCTAAGTGAATCTCATTCGGATCTTGTCTGGTTTCTTAGTAAGAATGTAAAGATAAAGTAAAGACTCCTGGTTCCTTGTCAATTAATTTATGATAAGGATAAGATAACCTCATGTAAGTCATTCACTGTTCCACATGGGCCCCTTGTCCCCAAGGTAAATTATAATGGTGTAAGGATTGTTTTATACGTTCAGGACATATCAGTAGATCAAACAATTAAAAGCTTGTTTGTGTTTGAACCGAGTGGAGATAGTTGCTGTAAGATGTGTGCTTTTACTTTGAAGCTACATTGCCTTCCTTCTGGTATTACTCTGGCTGTCTCTGTCTGACTGGACAACACCCACATTGAACATGAAGATGAAAATACCTTGGAGGTTCTTTACAAAGTGCAGTTCCAGCTTCATGACCCCAGAAGCCCTGCACTGTACAGTTACAATTATAAATGAAGACATCTGACGAATAAATGAAAAAAATGCTTATTGGTTTCCCTTGTCTCTGTTTTTTTGTTCATACGGACATTTTTATTTTATTTTCCAGGTGTTTGAGCATCTGTGGATATAAAAACTTCTTAATCTTAAACCCACTGAAAAATTACAAGTTTACCAAGTTTCTCAGATTTATTTAAAAAGTAACATTTAACAAAATAATAATATAACAGTGTAAGCGTTACACTCCACACAAAACTAAGTTTGTATTAATTCTGAGACAAACTCCCTTTCAGACACAGACCATGCATTGGATGCTTTAGCACACAGACTACAAATCAGTGCTGGTGCTGAAATAATTTCAAGAATAAATGTCCAGGAAAATGAAAATTTTCACCATGTAATAATGATGGTGTGTATTAATTCCTTGAATGACATTTGGACGTGTTCCATGTGACCAGAACATTGACCCTAAAATCAGACGTCTGGTCATTGCAGTGTAAAAGCAGGTCCTGCTCTGTGAGGGAGGGGCCCTCAGTTGATGGTGAGCACATCGCTCTGGATCTCGTGGCTCAGCTGAGTCTGCAGGTCACTCAGCTTCTTCTTGAGGACAGCCAGCGCTGACATGACAATGGTCTCTGGTCGCAGAGAGCCGCATGACTCCACGTTGTAATAAAACCTGCACAGGGAAATGTCACAGACAGACAGTTGGACTTGTGACACCATCATTCTGCTTTCTTATTTTACAGACTATAAACTAACTCAAAGCAGTAAGACATCTGTCTTTCAAAAAAAAAAATCTTTGTTATGCTATGCTATTATTATGCCGTTTGCACAATATTCGACCCCGTGATTATACTCCCCATGCAGTTTATTATAACAGAGTAAACACTATAGATTTACAACAAGCTGACTAGTCATATCAGTTCATAGGAACAGTTCTATGCATTTCCCATTGGCTAACATAATAATAACAAAATCACATGTACAACATGAACCCTCATCAAGTAAAGTCTGAGGAAGATTCCTTCCTCACCTTTCTGGCTTTCCATTGGGGTCATAGGGCGCCTGGACCTCATCTTCCTCTATCTCAGAGTATTCACTCTTTGGCCTGGGAACCAGAGTGATGCAGTGCGTTAATTCATATTTCAGTCATTGTTCAAAATTATACATTTAACATTCTTCCTTTCTGATGAGCCATGTTGAAAGAAAAACATACCACTCCTCAGGTCGAGGGTAGACTGTGTGCCTCAGTGCATTGTCTGGGTCGTACTCGAAGGAGACCCCTGCTGTTGGGTTCCACTTGGCGTGCTCCTTTCCAAAGCCTTTCTTGGCGTATGCCCGGAGCCGCAGTTCTTGACCTTTACGAAGCTTCACCAGTAAAATATCTGCGTTGTGTCAGTAAATGAGTAGAGAGAGAGAGTAAAGAAAAGTTAAGTGCTTAAAATTTGCTTAAAAGTGCTTAAAAAATGATGGGAAAACAGACACCTGACAATAAAATGGTTCAGGAAAAGACAAGGACCTTAACAGCCAGTGTTAAGCTTTGAGCTTACCATCTTGTTCAACATAGTCATTGGGATCGTTGTCTCGACTCCTGGACGTCACCTGGAAAGCCCAATGAAAACACTGTCAGCTTTGTCTTTTGCTTCCACACCCATCTAATGTTTCTCTCAATAAATGGAGAAACACTCACCGGGATGACTCTAGGGTTGTTGGACAAAAGGTCACGTGAGGTGACATGACGCGTCTGGTCTTCAGTACATCGAACGTCCAGTGTCAACTCAACAGAACACTCTGAACAAAAATCTTCACAGGTACAATCCTGCAGGAGGATCAGATACAGACAGAGACGGAGAGAAGATTATGTCTTCTCGGTTACAACCGGGAACAAGCTCTGGCGGACTCTGACCAATATGACGGTAAACTTACCCTAGAATATTGCATTTTGTCCACGATGTCATCACTTGTGAGTGGTATGAGACCTAACAGCACAGGAAACAACGATATTGTTACAGCAGCTTTCACAAGTATTAAACCTCTAAGGTCAAACTGCAATAATATTACATTACAATCATCAGGTTGCATTGAAAGCTTACTAGAAACACCGTGATACATACCAACTCTGTGAGCAACAAACTCATCATGCAGCACCGATGAATTGGCATCAATCTGGATCCAGTCAATTGCTGCAAATATAGAAATGAAGTTCAAGTTAGTCATTTAGAGGGTTTGTGACGTACTACTGTCGGGAGAACATTTTCCAATGTAGCTGATCTGATGCAGTCACACCAAACTCCATAACCATTTCAACTCTATTTATTTTGCCATTTCCTTGTGACACCAAATATGTATGTAATTCAGGGTGTAAGCAGGATAGTGTATGATTCATGAAGGTAAATGATTATATATTACATATTTTCAATATTAATAAGTTATTAGTCAAAATGTCTATTAGAATTGTAAAAAGGTGTGGAGCACAAGTGAAAATTTTATTAAACATAGGATGAAAATAATAATTCAGAACTGAAGCAAACGAAATCCAGGTAAACATTAAAGTTACTATACCTATAGTGGCAACTTCTGACATGAAGACACGGCGGATGGAGTTTGCAACCCTGAAAAACAGACAGACAGATGGTTTTACAGGCAAAGACTATAATATGTAACATAATAAAATACACCTAACTCATAAGGTTAACCAGTAAAGTTGCAGACAAGGAAATACAACACAGCTAAATAACAATACGACTGTTTGTCCTTTTGTCCACCATTAACTTACATTAGCAAGACGGAAACTTCAATGTACACACACATTTAGGTCACAGAAAGCATGATTATTTTACTGCGTTGTACCTTATTTAACGTGTGAGTTCCCACAACAACAGTTTTGGTGCGGAGAACAAACATGGCTGCTCTCTGGTTCACACACTCTTTGATTAAACAATAAATGAATACTTACGCCAAATCAGTGTTTTCAATGACGAACTTGACATTTTCGTCTGTCAGTTCTGTGATCTTCACAGTCGGCTGGTTAGCATACGGCATTACTGGAGTTAATAAAGACTAAAATTAACGACACAAGATCGTCCACGAAATCCACTACCGCTGCTCCGGGTTGAAGAACGCCACAGAATTATTTACCACCCTCTGATTGGCCAGGAAATGGAAGTCCGATTAATGATTGGTCTCAATGACACACGGGGGCGGGTTTTTCTTTAATATCCGGGTCATAGTTACCTGGAAATCATTTTTCAAAATAAAAGCGCTCACTGTTTTTGCAGATACAGAACTTAACCCTCTATGGTACGGTGTTGCCTCTGGGCAATATACCCTTTTTGGACTAGTACACCTCCACCAAACAGCCCAAAATATGATGCATCACTTTAAAAGAGTTGCAGGGCCTTAAGGAAACCAATAGCAGTGTTAAAATTTGTCACGATTCTCTGGCGCCCATTATGAATCCTTGTACTGCTGCTCAGCTCCATTTACTTTACACTAAACTAAACTGCCCTAAAAACATATTTTCATGCCACTTTTTGACCCAGAGGATAAACACAAAGGTTTCTATGGTTCACAAAGAAAATGGCACCTCCAGTTGATGGTAATGAGGATGAATAAGGATTCAGTAGTGAGGAAAACAGTGAGTTGCTGGAAATCCTACAAGAAATGTAAGAGTGATTGTGAGGATGAGTCTAAGAACGCAGATAAGGAAAATAGTGTAGAAGATAAAAGTGCAGTGACAGGTATGAGTATAAGACTGAGAGGAAACCTATTTTAATTACTTGTTTTCACTTAATGATAATGTGATGCATTTTGTTGACTTTCTATGCTTTGTCAACTTCCATAAGTATTGAGCCAAAGATGGCAGCAAGGTCAACATCTAAAATGGCACCAGAAAACTGAAGAGACACATTTAAATCTAACACAAATTATAAATTGATGGTAGATAACTCAGTCGGGATTTTCAGCATGTTTTTGATGTTTAGATTTAAAGATTTTTATTGTAACCTTTGTTGAAATATGTGTACTCTTTCTTGCATTCATTCCTATAGGCGGTTCCACAACGGTACAATGTTGCCTGAGGGTAACGTTTAGACAAACAAACCTATGTAAAAGGTTTAATCTATATTAAATTAATTTTATATTAAATTTTTATTTATTTTATATTTATGAATTTAAAATGATTGTATTTTAAACTGGTAAAGCCACTGAACATTCTCATTGAGTATTTTAAGAAATGTTATTCAAACTTTAAATAATAACTCTTTTTCCATTCTTTACCATTACGGTACAGTGTTCCTTTAAGGCAACGTGCCCCAAAGTTTACCCTCAAAATATATTTTAGAAATTAAAAAAAATTTTTTTTTTACCCACTAGCAAAATAATGTGTACCATAGAAGGATAATGTTTGTATATTTCATTGATTCTCATGTTTGTAGAAACATGTGACAATCCCAGTAAAAACTGAAACATTTAGAAGAACAGTTCAAAAACTCCTGAAGTTGTGTTTGATCAAGATCAACCTTTATAGCGGATGACTGAGTCCATTTTAATCATGATAATGAAAAAACAAACAGAAATGTTAAATACACAATAACTACTTTATTGAAGTCTTGATCCAGCAACAAAATTACAGATCGTGGTGTCCTTTTATACAAAAGGGAAAAAAATGATCTGAGCAGGAGAGTGAAGACAAAGCCGCTGGCCCTGCAGGTGAACAGAAAGAGAAACCTTTGGCTGGTGACAAATAATAGCTTTCTCTTGATAAATGAAAGCCATAATACTTTCAGACTCATACAGTTAGGCAGGAATAAGAGCAAAAAGAAAACTGATCTTCAGTTCATGATAAGCCAGACGGTCGGGACCAGTGTGAGTAAGTGATGTTTTACATCATCGCTTCTGGTTCAATCCTGTGAGGTTCTTCAGCTGTAAACACAAGACAAACATCAGCCACACTTCTATCTATATATGTTAAGCATACTTTACATTTATTTTTAAAACAATCCAAAATTTGTAAAATGTGGAGCTCCTGCGGCGATATATCGTTCAAACGCATTGAATGTATAAATCAGTACAAATCTTCATGAACAATGCAAAATTACGGGGCTGTGTGTATAGACTTAAAAAAGAGAGGAGGGTATAACTGTTAATATAGGTTATAAAGGTTTCGAAAATAAGCGCATATAAATAAAAAAGAAACATGATGCAAAAACTTACTGTGAAAGCAGCTCCCATGAGTCCCTGCACCACTGCTTCACCAGTCGACTGCACCTGCAGAACAAAGTGGAACATACGTCAACATGTTAATAGCCTGTATAGGTTTAGTTTAGTGTAGTCGGAGGATAATGAATGAATTTGAGGTCTGAGGTCAATTATGGAATTATTCCACTGATGGGTAAAGTTAGAAAACACACAGAGGTGGGAAATTCCTACATGAGTAGCAAGAACTCCTCAATGACCCCACTTCATCTGTTCACCCCTTTGTTCAACTCTTTAATGCTATATGATGTGGTCTACCTGTTTCGCTGTGGTGGCCATGTTGACTACATCCTGAATCCGGTTGTCAAGGAAGTTCCAGGTGTCCTGGAAATCTGGAGATGAATCCTGGACCATCACCAGTTCTGTCGTGTTGTAGATGCCTGTCAGCGCTGCCCGTTTGGTGTACCAGTTCATCTACAAAAGAAAAAAGGGGTGGTAGGGAAAGATTATTTGCTTACATTTTTAAGCAAGGCAATGTCATTTTAAACTCAATGTGCCTTAGATGAAAACATGGAGAGATGATGAAAAAGTGAAATAGCAACAAAAGATAAGAGACGAGAAAAAATACAGACACAGAAGAATTCAATTTTAAAACGAAACCATGCGCACAATTAAGTTACTAATTAGCAGATTCTTCAATAATGAAAATAACCGTGCAGCGCTGCATCATTTAGCAGCACAGTGCTGAATGACAAGACAGGTTAATGGAAAAAGCAAAGCCCTACACTGGGCACTCAAAGTAGCTCTAGCAAATCTTTTATATCGCTTTTTCCTTTTTAAAATACGGTGGATAATAGGATTTTTATTTTATTTTTATTATGTCACACTAACCACTTCTAACATTATTATTATCAGGCTGTAAAGACAGCAAAGTCAGAATATGTCAGGGATAATATATGATAAGGTGTCCCAATACAAGATAATAATGGAGGAGTCTGAGGTAAAGAACACTTTGTGCATTATTTCCCCATGTAAAGACATTTCAGACCGTGGCATCTTCCTAAAGTAGAATTTGGGAGAACTGAAAATCTTTAAAACTTCTTGTGGCCAAAGTGGTGAAAGTACATGGTTTAATCTCTTGTTGGTTTATATGCATCACTAGGTTTGCTCCGGTTACTTGCAGTCTTATATAAGCTGAGAACGGATTTAAAGCATGTTTAAAACATACACGTACTGTACACATTTCAAAGGGAGAACCTGCCAGCTACTGAGTCGCGAGTGATTTCTATGGCCATGGTATTAACACGCACAGTCAGGAGTTTGTGGGGGGAGTAACCTGGGAGGTGGCAGGCCTGATATTGTGGGGGTGGTGATGAAAGGGAGACAGGAAGGTATGAGCAGCAGCTGCAGAAGAAAGGGAACGAGGGTGATAAGATCCACTCACGTCTGTGGATCGGTCTCCGGCGTAGTACCAGATGTCATCCACCAGGGTGGAGAGGTGCTTCAGGCTGTCTGGGATGTTGTGAGGAAGGAGCAGGATGCTCATGGCCTGAGGACAGACGCAAAGTCAGGGATGTAGTTTCTGCTTCAGTCCTGACCTCCGTCAGTAATGGCAACAAACGAATGAAGGAAGACACTGAGGTCGACTGTGGCTTGTGCTCATCTCTGCCGTGACTCATCATCATGCACATCATACCTGTGGCCATGATTCAATGTACGGGATGTGCATCCTCAGTCTGGTCTCTACAGCATCTCTTAGAAAGTCAGCAGTCTTCTTTGCTCTGCAACACAGTTGTCAAAGCTAAAAGCTGTAATTTTCCCATTTGGAGCTCTAAATGTCACAGAGTTTTTCTAGCTTATAAAAACAGCTGACCGTAAATGAGTGAAAAAGCAGGATGTTAAGTGAATTCACATCAACAGTGGAATTGGACTGCAGGTGTGTGTACCATAGACTATACATACTCTGCCTGGCCCAGCTGGACCTGGTTGTGTTGTTCAGCCAGGATCTCTGTCAGCTGTGAGTTGCACTGGGTGATGAAGTGTAGGACCAAGTCTCCAGCTCCGTTATTGAACATACCAGTGGAAGCAGAGGACAGGCCCAGTGTCTGGTACCAACACAGCAACAACACACACACAGGCAATGAATAATGAATAATAATAATAATCACAGACAATCTAAAATCTCATTTTTTTGGTTTCCCTCAACTTTATTTTCTTTTTCTAGTTAGGTTTTAGTTGATGTACCTCTGTGTATTTTTTATTAGAGATCGCGCTGTAAAGAGAGGGCTGACATGATACAGTATGAGGGGAGAGAGATGGAGAACAAATGCAACAAAGTTCTGGGTGTAAGCTCCCCCTGTTTTATAATAGAAACAGCTTTAGGAGGACATTTTAAAGCCTGTTGTATCTAGGGAAAAGGAAAACCAGTTTTGGGCTCTTACTGACTGTTAGCTGTGTTTGCTTTAAAGCGACTCCGCTTTTCATGTGACCAGCAGCTCACCTCAGCAGCGGCCGCTATGGCTTCCATCGACCAGCCGTGCAGTGGGACGAACTCCAGGGCAGCAGTCAGGATTCGAGCTTGAAGCTGCTCCTCTGTTTCGTATTCCTCATCCTGCTCTCCGCCCTGGTCCTGGTAACTTTTCACAGACACACACACAAAAAAGGGGATATTCAGCATAAATAAAGCACAGAGAGAGAACACGAGTTAGGGTTAAGAATAGCTCTTAACTGTTTGAACTTCAGTGCTCAGAAATCCTGTAAGGAGAGGTCTGTAAGCACAACTGTCCTAGTGACATTTACAAAACCCGTGCCCTCTCACAAACAGCCTTGTTACGTCACCCACAACATCCCTTGTTCAGTGAGCTTCAGGGTCTTTAAATGGTCCGACATCTTTGGGCACCCCGTTGCAAAAGTACAAGGATTTCCTTTACCCATTCAGCCATTGTATTACATAACAAACACACGAGTTGCAGCATTTGGGCCAGATGCACGCACACTCCACAATGAGTCATGTCCATAAAATTATTTTTGTTGAGCATATTTCTGTGCTGTATTGCGTCTTTGCACTCATACTAACAGGTCTGGTCAGTGCTGTGTAGTACTGTGTGCAGTTTACAGGTCTGCCATTGTTTGTTGATTGCCCACTGATTGTTTGTTTACTTGATTTTTTGGCTGATGTGAGCTAATTGCACATATACAGTATAGGTGTTTATAACAGCTGATGAACAATTAAAAAAGAAACAGAGAGCGGGATCCTTCAATCATGTTATGATGGTTGTTGTTGCATGATTTGTCCACCAGAGGGCACTCTGCAACTCCCTGTTGGCAGCACTTGTGTTAAGAACGACACAAAACACAGCAATCAGCTGCACTTTGTTCAAAGGACTATTTATAACAATAAAAAAAGGTTATTTTTAAACTGCATAATGTCACATTGTCTTGGTGAGATCTCATGTCTACACAAAACAAATCTTAGGTATAATCTCTGTTTATGTTACATGTTTCTGAAAAGAAGAAAAGAAGATAAATATTGCAGATTATCAGATTTTAAAATCCTCAAATATCAAAATCACTCTCGGTCTGAAAAATCCTGGGCTCTAATTGTGTACAATAAATTTTTTGGCCACACTGCAAACTAATTTTCCTCTCGAATAATTAACCTAAATCTATCAATGGTAAACCACAACTACATGTCTACCACCACATATGTTTTAATCTTCAGTTACACTGCCAACTCTTATATCGTAAGATGTTCGTACTGACTGACCCGGTGTTGGGCCTGGAAGCCTTCTCAGCTGCTGGGTCAGATGTGTCCTGTTCAGCAGAGTGAGCTGTGTAGTGCTCGTGGTAGGTGGTGGATGAGGAGGAGGGTTTGTCAGATTTGGATTCTTCCTGAAGCCTCAGTGCACGATGGAAGCCTCGTCTCAGGCTGCTGCACTGGGGGTTTGTTGTAGTTGGTACAGCCACCACTGGAGAGGGACATATATTCATTAGCTTCTATATAAATTGGATTTAGACTAGGGCTGTAGTCAACCAAAGAAATCCTTAGTCGACCAAAGTCCTGCCCTGCGCAATGATTAGTCGACTAAAAATAA
>JAPMOB010244093.1:0-19101 GCA_029875015.1 Lepomis gibbosus | reverse complement strand
GTTTGTTGAGTCTGTTTGCGTACTCAACCCTAAACCTGCTGCCCCAGCATACAACAGCAAACAGCAGCAAACAGCTTTAGTATTCTAGACCCAGTCCACTTTACTATCAATGTACAATAAAATGGACTGGGCCATTTTAATTAATAAGGGCAGTAGCGATATCATCAGGTCCATCACTGGATTTAGCATTTCATCTTTGATTGCAGTTTCCATTCTGCACAAGCTTCTACTTATAAGCTCACTCCAGGAACTAAAAGGTACAACAGATCAGTGGGTGGTGGAAACAGTGAAATGGTGTTAAGGAAAATGTAATTCCATTCATGGGCTTTTCTGAGGGCAATTTTTATCCTTCAGACCCTAATAATAGTGCGTACTTTGCATTTAAGTGATAATACTGGAAGATAACAAAAGGTCAACAGAGATTGTACACCGCTTGATGAAATCTATTCCTGCATCTAACCCCTAGTATCCACAAAGACTGAGTACTAAATCTCTCTTTTTAGGAACTCAATCTGGGTTTTTGCCTTTCACCACTGTTAACAATCTACAGCACATCATCTAACTTAACATGTGAAAACATTAATAGTGAGCCATACCATTCACAAGGTTATTTTTATCCTCTGTACAGTACATCAAAAATAGTATGTAGAATGTATTCACTAGTGAACAGAATAACATGTTTAAATACACTTTTCTATGTTTGATCAGATCATCTCTCTGAGTGAAATTCCTAGAGTCTGACTTTACTGTAGCAAAATGAATAACTGATTGTTGCATCTTCTAAATCATAGATGAACTATCTGCTCAATGGTGTGGCTTTGCTCTACCGGACAGAAAAAGGAAATAAAAAGTGCCATTGGGATATTAATAGATGCCATACACACAAGGGCATTTTGCATCCCATTTGTTTTATTTATATACTAGGCACCACCTTGAGTACAGCCATTGTCCACAAGACATAAAACCATGTATAGCGAAGTCTTCTTTTTCCTCAGACAGAAGAAGCAAAAGCGCATATTATTGTTTTACTGCAATAATTAAGGTAAAGGTGTCATACTCTGCCTGTCTGCCTTGCCATGTTTTGCACTTTTGAGTTAGGTTACTTTATTGTTTGTTGTTTTTGGTCTGTTGGGTTTTGGGGTTCTGTCTTGTCTGTCATCTAGTGTTAGTAACCTGTGTCATGTCTGTTTCCCCAGTGATCCCTCTGCATGTCAGTCTCTCTGTTTTTCCCTGCTCTCTCTCTCTCTCCCTGCCTGTGCCTCGTTAACCCTGATTCCTATCACCTGTGTTGCTCCCGCCCTGCTCGTTAGTCCCTGTATATATACCTGGTGTTTCTGTCTTGCTTTTGTTGGGTCATTACCTTCAGTATATGGAATACCTTCTGTTACCCGCTGTACCTTGTGTCCCTCATGTTACAGTGTGTTAGTGTGTGATTTCCTGTTTTGCCTGCTCTGCTCTTCGTCTGTTCAGTCTTGTCACCCTGCTTTGGATTTTGGGATTTCTGTTGGATAACTTTATTTTGGACTCTGTTGATCAGCCACTCTGTAAGTGAGCTCGCCTTTTGTTGCCTTTAATAAACCACTGAACTGCTCCAGTCAGCCTTTGTGTCCTGCGTTTGGGTCCACCAACCTGCTCAACCCTGCACCACCACACAACACTTTGTGACAGAAGGCCTCTCAGACAGGAAAAAAGTAGTTTAATTTTCTTTAATGACTGATATGTGCAATAACACAGTCACATATTATGAACTCAGTCGATCGATACGTGGGACTGTTTTCGCAAAGGTGATGGATCCGTTTTTGAGGAAAGTAACTGTAAATTACATTTATTTAGACAGAAATTGATTTTAAACTGCTGCTATCTGAAACTGACATTCCTGGAAATAGGCCTATTTGCTTTCACCCCATCACTGGAATTTCATACCAGAGATAACAGATTAAATCAATTGTAGTTTTATTTAGATTTGTTTGATTCATCATCTAAACATATTTGTTCATTGTAGGTTTAATCAATAAAATGACCACAAACAACTTTCTTAATTTATCAGAAAGATATCATGAGCTTTTATTTCCCCCATTAGCTTTTATTATGAATTCAATTAAAGTCAGAGAGAAGTCGAAAGCTTGCCTCTGTAAAAGGTTCAAATGAATTTGTGTAGTAGTGTAGTAGCTATAGTTTCAGAACCTAGATTTGTTTTTAGATTTGATTTTTTTGGTACAGATTAAACAAAACAAGATCAGTTTTTAATCAGTGAGCCTTTCTTGCAACATAATTTCAGTGTTATTGAGTCAGCAGTAAAACACTATGGCATGTGTGTTTGCATGCTTTCTGCAGGTAAAGAAATGAGCATGTGACCTAGCAGAAGTTACCCTTCCAGTCAAGAGTGTTAGCAATTTAAACAGCATTTTAAATAGTAAGTTCCCATTCTTTCCCCTCTCTCACTGTTTATCCTCCCCATAGCTTATCTGTTTTTCCCCCAGTCAAACACTTAACACATCCTACCATTTTGCAAATGTCTTGTCTCATGCTCGGTTTTGGCTGGTGAAAATGAATATTTATATATTTTTGGAAGATCTTGACTTTTGTAACAAACCTTTTGATAATGAAATTCAGTGGCTCAGATAACAGGTCTGTCCAACCAATATTTACATGAATAGAGCATTTTAGTCTTGCAGTGTCTTATATTTTGAGTTTTTCACAAAGTCTTGTTGTTTGACAAATATGCCAGTGATTGTACAGATCACTGGCAAATTTGTCATATCATTCATGATGTCATTGAACACATACTTTATCATGTGTGCCCTGCTTCCTCTATACTAATAATACACATCCTATAAAAGAACCAAAGGCACCTTTATATGGCAGGCAAAGAGATGGCCATATGACGTGTCATGCAAAGCATTAGTAACCCTTCCAGTCTTAGAGTTTCAAGTCTTTCCAGATATTTGGACACCTGTTAGTGATCTCATTCACATTATTCCCTCTCTCTCTCTGTTTGTTTTTAAAGAAATAACTGAGTTGTTAACAGTCATAGATGATCAGGATGAGTGATGGTTAAATGAATAGAATTAATTTGTTTTGAATCAGAAATTATAAGTGACAAAATATTCTTAGAGTATATCAGTTACCCAGGAAGTGCTTTCTCATTCATTACAACATCTCTGGAGTTTCATACCAATGGGAAGACAGATTAAATTCAAGATTAAAAGTCTACCACTCTCAAGTTTTACATTAGATTTGTTGTCCATCTAGTTAAAAAATATGTGTTCATTGTAGGTTTGAACAATGAAATGACCACAAACAATTTTCTTCATTTATCAGAAAGATATCATGATCTTTTATTTTTATTATGGATACAATTAAAGTCAGAGAGTCAAAACACTTATGAATCACCTCCAACCCTTGGACACCCTGTTGTTTAGGCAAGCACACCTCATTGCCTTTTTAATGTGGCAATGTTTATGCACACGTTACTGCTGACTGAGTTACACCTTTGACACACTCAATAAACTAGAGCCAGTTGCACACTATTGCATACCATTTCAAGGAAATATGTCATTCAACCCAGAAACACTGGAAAACCGGTCCACACCGTTTTGAGACTGAATGTGCCTCTGGCCTACTCTGCCCACACCTCACCTGCAATTCGTTGTCTACAACTCACAATATACCACATACAGTAGACATTTGTTCCTTGCCAGATAGTATGTTATGTTGATTTGTACTGTCCTGGGGTCTTGTTTCTGCCTGCATTACCTGCATCGTTACTTTGGATTCCTGCCTCCTCCTAACTGAATTTGCACCTTATTGGACTTTTGCTTGTGTTGCACTGGTCTCTGGTTATGATCTTTTTCTGCCTCACCATCCCCTAAGTGCCTGTACCGTATTTTTTGCATAAGGGTAGTAAGGGAGAAAAAAAACAGGTAGGAAGCAATATTTTTTGTGTAAGGACAGGATTAAGCTCTTAACTTTTTTTGTTAGATAAGCTTGGAGCATTGAGTCTTGTTTTCCAGAAGAAGGCTGGAATACATTACTTTCCACATAATCAGAACCATGAATTAAGTATTGAGATGAGATCGGTTACAGCAACAATTAAAGTCATATATAACAAAGTAATATGTTACCAACAAACTCACATAACTAGACCATAAGAAGCTTTTGAAAAACTAGAAATAATTACAAATAGTAGCTAGTAAAAACAAACACATCACAGATGAGCAACACTGACCACGAGCTAGTGCGTCTTGGCTATTTCTAATGTGCTGATGGCTAAATAACTCCTGGCAATAAAACAAATATGCATATTTCTTGTAATGTGGAACTGTTCCTTTAATAAAACAAAAACAGCTCTAAATGTTGAGTTATATCAAATAAAAGTTTAATTATGAGCAAAGTGTACATCTTAAAGCAGTAGAATATCTACTGAACTAAATTACTGGACATAAAATGTAGAATATACATGGCTTTCTCTCTGACTGAGCTGTTTACAGAGTCACTACCTTCATGGGTTGCACCAGGGAGCTTATTTTAAGCCCCTCTAGGCCAAGGTCATGGCACACACAAACAATTCCTGTTTTTGTCTGAAGCCTCTATCTATCTTAGGAGACTAATAATATAGAAAAAACCTTGGATACAGAGAAACAAACATTAGATCATGCTGTAAACTTTTTTTGAATAATATGTGAATCATTTGGGAATTGAAAAATTTCTCACACTCCTATGATATCTCACAGTGTAATACTATCGGCATAGGATCAGCTAAGCTGAAGAAATAGCTTTTAGGTACAATTACTTTAAAAGATATTGCGCTGTAAAAGATTTGTGTAAAAATGTAAAACAATTTTTTTTACAAAATCATTCCAATTAATGGAATATGTGGTTTATGGCCTTAAATTACCACAAAAGTAGAATCAGAAATTACCTTTTCAGCAGTGGCCGTGAAGTCCTTAAGCCAGAGTATTCGTACCAAACGGACATGTACCGCCTAATGACAGAATAAATGATCAAATACTCAGGTAGAGCAGAGGTAAGAGAAAACATGACAGACACAATTTGATCAGGTCACTGTCCTTTTAGTGCTCGCTGCAAACACTAGCTAACCAATAACAGGGATGATTTGAATAACAAAAAATGGTCCCATGGATGATCCCAGTGGAATTTGGACACACTGGCATATTTGTCGAAACAACAAGATTTTGTGAAATATTGGTAATATCTAATTCTAGGGAATTAATCATATAATCATAAGACACTGCATGACTGTAAAATGCTCTATTCATGTATTTATTGGTTGGACCGACCTGTTATGTGAGCTAATGCATTTCATTATCAAAAACTTTGTTCCAAAAGTCAAAAGCTTCAAAAATATATAAATATTCATTTTCACCAGCCAAAACTGAGCATGAGGCATGACATTTGCAAAATGGTAATTATTTTACCTCCCAGCCATAACCCCACAACACACAAAAAACAACAGAGAGCACAAGTTCAAAGATCTGGGTCATGCTTAACACATTTTAACCACAGTAGCGTTCTACTTATAATAATAACTAATAAAAACTCATTGTAACAGCACCTCTTTCTCAAACCACCATGATCTTGAAAATTTGGCATTTTCATTTGTGGCAGGAACATTATCCCACAGTATATTTCCATCCATGCCAGACCAGAGCTGGTGGCTCTGGCACCAGGAATGATTTTGTGGTTGCAGATACAAGATTGCTCAGACGATTACGGGCTTGATCCATCATGTGATAAAGTAGAGCCTTAGGGAAAGCTATAGGCTTGGGTTGCTGCTGTCTGCAGCTTAATGAGGTGACAACAACAGGAAGTCCCATTAGAATGAAAAAGAAATACTGCTGTACATAACACTAACATACTGGACCACTGCCTAACGCTCTGTTCCCTGTGCAGCCTTAGGAATCTCTGATAACTGTCTGGTTAATCTTATCCCAACATACAGGCACAAACTGAAATCTGACAAACCTGTTAAGAATATGAAAAGATGGACCAACGAGTCAAAGCTGGATTTACAGGCCTGCTTTGACTGTACTGATTGTAGTGTTTTTGAAGCTGCAGCCACTGACCTGGACGAACTAACTGACACTGTGACATCCTACATCAGTTTTTGTGTGGACAACCATAACCCTTGGTTCACAGTGAAACTCAGGCAGCTTCGTCAGACCAAAGAGGAGGCCTTCAGAAGTGGGGACAGAGTCCTGTATAACCAGGTGAGGAACACACTGACCAAAGAGATCAAAGCAGCAAAGGGGAGTTACGCTGAAAAGCTAGGAAACAGCTTCACAGCCAGTGACCCTGAGTCAGTGTGGAGAGGCCTGCGGACCCTTACTAACTAAAGGAGACCATCTAACTCTGCTGGTACTTAAAGACTAGCTCACGAGCTGAATGGTTTTTACTGTAGGTTTAAGAAGCGCACTGTTACACCTCACTCCTGCTCCAACACCATCTTCAAACAATCACATTCCCCCACTGCCAAGCTGTCACCCCACTCCGACCCCTCACTTGCACTCATGATCTGTGAAGAGGAGGTGAGCCAGCTCTTCCAGAGGCAGAACATCAGGCTCCTGGCCCAGACGGTATGTCTCCATCCTGCCTGAAAATCTGTGCAGATCAGCTGGCCCCCATCTTCACACAGTTCTTCAACAGATCACTGGAGCTGTGTGAAGTTCCCTCCTGCTTCAAACACTCCAGGATCATCCCAGTCCTCAAAAAACATGCCATCTCTGGATTAAATGATTACAGACCTGTCACCCTGACATCTGTAGTCATGAAGCGCTTTGATAGACTGGCATTGGCCCACCTGAAGGGCATTACAGGCCCCCTGCTTAAGAGGTCAGAGGATGATGCAGTCATCTTGGGACTGCATTACATCCTGCAACACCCCGACACTCCAGGGACTTATGCAAGAATCCTGTCCGTGGATTTTACCTGGCCGTTCAAAACTATCATCCCGGACATCCTCAACACCAAACTCATCCAGCTCACTGTGCCAGCCTCCACCTGTCAGTGGATCACAAATTTTTTTTTAAATTAATTTTTTATTTAAAAAGGACAGCGTATAGTATAACATAAACATTACCATCTTATGCACTGTACCAGATTATAGCTTCAAGCTAATTCACATCTGCAATTCCTTTGGAAGGCCATGGTTAATAGCAATACAATAATAAATACATTTGCTATGGCTGACTAATTCATTAGTCATATCGCGAGGTCCACCAAAACAATTGCAACATGACCCCAAGCCACATTGCAAACATTTACCAGTCAATTAAATTAAAAACAGATGAAAAATCTCAGATAAAATATCTGAATCAGTGATTGCAAAGCTGAGTAGCTTTTAACTGCCATTTCAACTTTGATTTAAACATAGTGATGGAGTTGCTGCTCCTTACATCAACAGGCAGAGTGTTCCACTGGTCTGTGGCTTTAACAGAAAAAGCAGAGTGGCCAAATGAAGTACGATGGAATGGTATGACGCAGTCTTCAGTAGAGGAGATTCTGAAGGACCTAATTCATTTTCTTGAGTGAGTAAACACACAACTTCCTGACTGACAGGAGTCAGTAGGTGAGGCTGGGGAACATAACATCCAGCACCCGGACTCTTAGCACTGACGCCCCCAGGGGTGTGCTCTCCCCACTGCTCTTCTCCCTCTACACCAACGACTGCACCTCAGTAGACCCATCTGTCAAACTCCTGACGTTCGCTGACGACACAACGGTCATCTAGGATGGTGATGAGTCGGCCTACAGATGGGAGAATGATCAGCTGGCTCTCTGATGCATTCAGAACCTGGAGGTTAACACACTCAAAACTGTGGAGATGCTTGTGGACTTGAGGAGCCCCAACACTCTACCCCCCATCACCATACTCAACAGTCCTGTGTCTGCTGTGGAATCCTTCAGGTTTCAGGATTTTATTATTGCCTTATTATTGTGTTGTAAGTAAGCACATTGTGAGCATTATACAATCCTGAGTCAAATTCCTTGTGTACACATATGTGGCAAATAAAGCTGATTATTATTCTGTTGGTCTCAGTAGCAGCACAGTACATGATTTCAGCACCATGAGCAGTGAGCAATGTTAAAAAATTATCTTCTTTAAGCCAAGACAAGATGAAAAAGTAACAGAAGAATATACTTGATAAACAGTGCAAAGACTAAATCTGTCAGCAAATTCAAACCATTAATCTATGTACTGGCAGCTAAGTTACTTGCACATAGCTAGTCATCCTCCAGTCTTCTTTTGATGCGTTAATCCTATGGGTGGGAGAAAAAAAATGATTCTTAGATGCATGGCGATGCGGACGTGGAAGATTATGACTCAATTAACAAATGTTATAAATCGCTTATTTATGTTAATTGATAATGTAATGCTGACAGAACGCAAAAGGCGGAACTCGCAGCGACCAGACCGTCTGTGGCATGCACATAACAGAGAAACCAGTGTTCCCCCCTGTATTCGGCACAGGCACAGCCTCCTAGGCCAAAATTGAATACCCTACTTCGCTTTCACATAGCTACATACTGTACATACACGCTTGCATATACCTATACTGCCATGCAAATACATACATATTGTCATTTGTAAGTATGGATGTATGCACAAGGTGAGTATTTATGTATGCACAAGGCAAGTATGTATTTATGCGCAAAGTGAGTATGCATATATGTGCGAGTTAAAGTATGAATATATGTTTCAGGGGTGACAGGGTGGGATCCATAGTACAGTGGTTAATGATCTTCCTTTTCCACTTACTGCATCTGTCATTGCAGCAGGTCTGGGGATTATGGGGACATGAAAACCTTCTTTTAATTTTTTGGGGGATAAAAGCTACCAGATTACTAAATGTACATGAACGTTTTTGCCTGTTTGATAGGTGAAACAATGCTTGCTATATTAATATTTATATTGATCAACTCACACTTCTCACACTCGCACCTTCAAACATTTAGACTCTGTCTCTGTCACACAAATAAACACGCATACAAACATCTAGACTTTCTGTCTCTGTCATGCAAATACAAACACACACACACACAGGGATATGAAAGAGAGAGTGAGCATGTATTACTAATGGCGTGGCGACATAAATCTGTTTACAGTCATATTGTGCAAGTCCCCACATTTAAGATGAAGACTAGGTTTACGAGATCTGTGTTTGTCCAGGAAGTTAAATTAGAGAGCGGTGTGTAGCCTTAGTTAACCACAAAGACATCCTGCTTGGAGCAGTTTAGAGATGCTGTGTAAATTGCCATGACATTGTGCACATATCCTCTATTCAGGCCATTGTAAACAGTTTTTAAAAAATTACAGATTGGTTTAATATTTCCAGAAAAACTGGATCTGAGATTGAAGTAGTCAGTTTAAGAGATAAAACTCAAAAAATAAGACGGAAAAAACGCACACATGTCCTCATGCCTAAATGACAAAATATGGAGATTGTCAATTGTCCCAAAATTATACATACCCTTAAATTTCCTAAAATTACATATATGACTAATTGAAAGTACTAGTCCAGTGACAAGCTACCGGACCAGAAGTACATGACATAAGTTACATGCTGGTAAACACATGGTTTATGTTGTGAAACTGTCCCAGTTTGTTTAGGTTTAGGAAAAGATAATGCTTTAGGTTAAAATAAGTACATTATGTCATGACATCATGTGATTGTCATGGTTACATAGCCCTACACTCTGAACACTGATGAATTGCATATCACTTGTCTGAAATCACATGACGCGTGTTAGTCACCTATGTCAGTTTATTTAACTTAAAACTCAATGTTAACTTGGTTACATATGGAAGCTCGACAGACTGACAGACACACAGACAGAACATGTCACTTTGTTTGTTTTTTTAGCCATCTTGTTTTGTAAATATCCCATTGCAGCAGCAATCCACAGACAGGAGGGACACGACAGGGAAGTGAAGGTACAGTCAATGAGAGGAATAGCTGTTTCTGTGTGCCTCCCTATGCTGATTTTGAATAGTTATTGTGAATGCTCTGAATAATAAATGTAAAAAAATGTTGCTTTGTTTGTGATGACAGTTTTTTTTAGTAGCCTACAGCAGTCTCTCTGTGTTTCAAGACCACTTTAAGACACAATTCACTTTATCTCAGAGAATATTATTTTTTTCACGTAAATTTGACTTTGATCTAAGAGAATATCACTATTTTTTCCTCTTAAATTTACCACTTTAATCTTGAAAATTTAGAATGTTTTATCTTCTGCCAGCTCCATATTTTTTAACCTACAATGGCCCTAATGAGTAAAGATGTTTTTTTTTTTTACAGTGGTCTTGAAGTGCAAACCATAACAGCAGTTCGCACAACATGACAACAATTTGCCACAACACAACTGCAATTTGCCATAGCAAAATGCTTTCGTGTTGTGGCAAATTGCTGTGGTGGTTTGCACTTCAGGGCCAATGTAGTTTTTCACTGAAGACATACAAAAATCATTGCTTTGAAAGGGAAAGCTAAAATCGGTTAATGTCAGCTATTATGCACCTCTCCTTTAAACTACTTTCAGGATCATATTGTTTCCTGTGTTTGCAAGCAACACATCAAGTAACCACGTAGTGTTATCAGCACCAGTATGTTATGTGGTTATAGGCCTTATCTGACAAATGAAGACCACAAATACACTATCTTCACCCAGCAGTTGCAATTGAAGTAGCCTACTAGCTAAAGAGCAGGCATTTAGAAGGATCTACTTTGTTAAATGTTATGTTTCTGAGCGCTTACATGTAACCAATACCCACAAACTCCCACAAGTGACAATATCCTTCATATTGTACATACAGAAAGACAACTACTACTGACTACTAAACTGCTACCTGCAGCTCTCTGGGAAAGGCTGTAAAAGGTTATCAGCAGTCAAAAATAAAATTACATCCATCAATAAGTTACACAGTCAGTTAAACAGTAAACTATTGCTACTGCGGTTTTTGGAAGCAAGCTCAGTAAACAATTAGTTAACACCAATGTCTGATAATCAGACCTCAATAGCACAAAGGAACCTGAGCTCTGTCATTTGACTAGCATGTGACTGGTCGGAGGAGGTTGTAGACAATAACACTCTACTAACAGAGGGACCTGAAGGAGCCACAGCAGTCAGGTGACAAATAGAGGTGAAAGATACTGTAAAATATTACATATGGTCTTCCTGAGGCAGTGCTGGGATAAAAACAATAAGTGAGCCATTTGCTTGATGTGCCTGCTCTTTTTCCAACTCTGCATGACAAAATATACTTTTGTATTTTGTATGTTACAACTCTGACACATTATCACTTCATCAAGTTAAAATAATGACCATGTTAAACAGCTGGCTATTATGGGATTATTTTTGTCATCTTTATTCAAGAGCCTTTCAATTTGAGAACATGACTTTTTAATTTCATGTTGAATGCTTTCCCTCAAAACACTGCCCTCGCTTTCAGCCAGCCACTGCTTGTACTTAGATTTACTCTGTTTCTGCTCAAACCGTATGCTTGCAGTCAGATATATTGTTGCTTGCACATCAGGAGAAGGGCTGAAGCTGGAGCCAGGAAATCTGTGCAAGCGACAATATATCTGAGTGCAAGCACACAATTAGATTTGCAAAAGGAGAGCAAATCTAAGCACACGGAGAGGCTGTTTGAGAGCGAGGGCGAAAGACTGAACCATAAAAGTTAAGTTTACATTAAAAACAATTAGCTGAAAGATGATAAAACACTGCAGAGACAGGTGATAATACTCTGTAGGTTTGAGTAAAACCTCATTACACATAGTCATAAGACCCATTGTTCTCAAAAAACGATTATTGTAGCCATTTTCAAAAAGATAGAAAATCAAGGACTAGACATTGCAAAAGAAAGAGAGCAAATAATGGAGGTTAATAAGGAATACAAAGATGTAGTGTACACGAATATTCAGGACATTTTGAACTACGAAATTCACACTGTTTCTGCATAAATTAGTAATTAAATTTCTCCAACCAAATCAGTTATAGTATAGCTATGATACAGTACAATTTATGAGCACAGTGTCATCTGAGCTGAATTCCTTTACAAGTCAAATTGAACACGCTGTACCGAGGGAACCAGCACAAGTGTCAGATGAATTCACATGACCCTGGTGTGTTCAGCCACGATACGCCCTTCTCTGTTACGCCACATAAAAATCAGTTTGTTCTTTGTGAGGATCCACTACAGCACATCAGATTTGTTGAATAGTACATAGTAGCTCTTTCATTTAATTTTAGCTCCCATGGACTCATTGAAAACAGCCACTGGTGATAGAAAACAATAGCACATCAAAACAGCAAATAAGCATTTAGCAGTGAGTCATGGATTTCTGTTTTGTAACCCGAATAAGAATGAATTACACTCCCTGTGAAACTCATTTAAAGTAAACAGATGACTTCTATCAAAGGCACAAAACAGTATACTGGAACACCGAAAGCTTCTGGTGAAAGTTGCATCTGAATTGCATGTCAGTTGGGAAACAGCTATTTCACATGCTTTGCAGTGATAAAGAGAAAATAAATTATTATTTATTTATATTAATGATTATTTTCTCTGAAACCATATTTTGACTGCAGCTCTACAGAATGTCTCGTCAAATCTCCATCCTTCATTAGTGTTGAAAGCTCTTGTGCTTCCATACAAGGACTGAGGTTTTCTGTTACAATGAATCATCAATACTAAATGGGCCATAAAATAGACTAAGCGTTTCAGATAGACACAAATTAGACATTTGCAATTATATTAGCTAAAAACTAATACCTCATATCATAAATCTATAATTCAGAGTCTGCACATGTGATCTACATATCTCAGTTTGACATCTTGTGTTTTAGGCATAACCTAATTGGAGAAGGTTGGAGACTATGGACATCAAATACTGGACATGAGGCAGAATTAGGGAAACAACGAGGCTACAGATTGCACAAAAGGAAACTTGATGTTGACTTGTTCAAGTCAACATTTTTTTACTGAAATCAATTATCAATTTGTCTTTTTTATATTGCCTATTGGGGTTGTAACCACATGTAAAAATGAAAACACACATATGCTTTCTCTGTCCCTTGGAACAGCCACTATGCTGCATCCTATGTGAAGAAATTGGGTCTGATTTTCTGTGTGTGCGCTCCCGAACCTCTTACTGATTCTGAATTGTACTCACAGGGACAACACAGCAGTTTACAAAATGAGCGCACTAACAACAACAAAAACGCCCGGCTCCCAGCACAACACAGATTCCAACACAAACTGTACTTAGCAATAAAAAATAACCAAAAACTTTAGTGTGCTAAAGACGGTCAAGCCCAGCAAGAATCAGCTTAATGCCGGGAAAAAACGCAGGTTGACATTGGAAAGGCATTTGAGTCATGGAGAGACCTCCCCGTTGTCTTGGACATACAAACTAACCCAGCTTCATCCTTTTGGCCAGGTAAAGTCACATTACTGCAAAGCATGTGAAATATATTTTGATTTTGTGTTTTAGTTGGCTCAAGTTAGATAACGTTAGCTCGCTGGCTAACGCTGACCAGTGGCTCTGTTGCAAAATATTAAAGTTATAATATTATGGCTTGCCATAAGACATTACTTCACCAGCTAACACAATCCATATTACTATCCTGTGTACCACCAGTATTATGTCAAAGTGATTTTATCCTTCAAGAAATGATATAACGGTACAAAGCAAATGTAAAGTGATTTGCCTCTGTGGCCTATGGTGATGCAATGCAGGGGCACCCAGCTAAAAAGCAGGTAAAAGCGGTGATTCAGGGCAGACTGAGTTCCCTATAGACAGCACCGGTGTGTCAGTTGCTCCTCCCAGAGCTCAACAGGGTCATGGCAGACATGGAAGATTTGGGCATCTTGGGATGGTCAGTTAGTTCCTTCTGGACAGCATCAGTCAGAAATAATGTGTAATTATAATGCTGTGTATTTATTTAACCAATTACTCTCCACAAACCCATGCCTACTAGACCTTTGAATGAATGAAACAATATCAATACTACAATGTCTGTGTTGTTGTGAAGTTTCAGAGCAAAAGAGACAGTGTGTCCCGTAACGATAATAACTCACACTCACTCCTGTCTGTGTGTGAGAGGAGAGGGAGAGATGCTGTTTGAGATTACTCTGAGCAGCATGCAGGGGAATAACTTTGCTTACAATATAATAGACCTTTGTAAGATGGCTGAAATAGCTCATTAGGTTTTGTAGCTAGTCACTTTTTAGAAATAAAGTTGCTAAGAATCTGAAAAAGGTTGGCAGCAGACCAAACCACTGTGAGACAAATGAGGGGGGCAAGACATAATCCTTGAATGAAAGCTGTTAACTGTTTGTGTACTAAATATAAAAAAATATGAGGGCTATAAAGCTATTGTCATAATTTCATATATAAACATTTTTGATCTAAAAACATACCAGTTTGACATTCTATATTCCCTTCTGTGGGAAATTGACTATTATCAGGTTCTCCAAGTAAAAGGTATGTAATGGCACAATAACTTTTGCTTGCTTAGCTAGGAAGTAACCCTAGCGACCGCTGCATAAAATCACCTGTTTACCCTGATTTCCAACCGCCAACCGTGTCTACACTCACTTACAGACCACTAATAATTGTTTTTCATTAACACTGTGCTTTAATTGGCTGATTTTTCCTATAATTAAAAGGAAGGCCATCTCTGTTGTTATAAGCCTATTTGATCAAACAATATATTACAGGAAATGGGCTTAATATGTATGCTTCATGTAATCAACAGCCATCCTCTTAATATCTCAACATTTTTCCAACGCAAATGTTCTGATTTTTAGAGAAAACTTTAGATAAGATATCTGAACAATCTCTTATCCAGATATGTCTGAACATGTTTTCACTCCAAACATCACAGCCTCTATGTCAACTGTTTCTGGGAAAACAGCTCAGTATTATTTTCCCACTAAATCCCTACTTCAGCTCCTATTCAGTGTGAGCCCAAAGAAGTACAGGTCAGTTTCTTTCACTCTTTTATTTTATTTAACCATTTTGATGTCTAATAATGATATGTTTTTGGATGAAATGCCCCACACTCTTATTTAAGAAAAGAAACTGTGTGTGCATTGGATTTTATTTATTAAAGTTGTCTGACTATAAGTTAGAATGGAAAATTTCATCTGTCTCACCCTAGAAGCTAAATGTAGACATTGATCGGAGTCCAAGCATTGGTCAAAAATGTGAAGAGATTTACAGAGCAGACCACATGCAGATGACTGAAATGATGAAAGAATTTTGACTCTAAGTCAAACCATTTTTGAAAATAATTGCGAAAATGTAAACTTTATTATAAAATTGTCACCTTAAGGTCAATCAGAGTCATTATATGTGCCTGAGTAGTGGGTGAAATTTTCCAAATTTTGTGTTTCTAAGTTAAAAGTTTTTTGAAAACACACCACATGAGTGAACTTCCCCATCGTTGGCCAGTACAAGTAGGCCACCTGGGGATTTTAACCCTTGACCTTCACATCCCCAAAGAATGTACTGACTCAGCCACTGGTGAGTGCTGGTTTTCACACACCTTCTCACAAGTTACAGCAATTACATCACATGTTCCAGACTGGATATTTTTTTGGTGACGTTTGATCCAACACTGAATAAAAAAGGAAACGATGTGCATACAGTGCAAATTACAGCAAGTCTTAACTAAATTAGCATATTTAGAAAAATATAGAGTGATGGACTGAATTGACCAAAGGTTGCAGTGAGGCAAACATTATGCCGTATGCCAACGCTTACATATCTAGCATGTGTCTCTACAAGCTGCCTGAAAGAGGAATTGTTTTCTCTCTCCTAACACACACACACACACAAGCAGATACACAGTACCCATGGGAACAATGAGCACTTTATAAGGGTGTGACCTAGGTTCAAGAAAGTCACAGTTCATGGAAAATGTATTAAAGGAATCGAGTTGCTTTCAGAAAATTTCGATGAAATGTTTTTAAAGGGAATTTTCGACTGATCAGTTTCATATGAAGGAAATGCCACAGGAGTGCCATATAAGTTCCCTTGGAGGAAACCCCCTTTATTAATGTAACCTTAAAATTCTGCTTAAAGTTCAATAAAAATTTGTAGACAGGCTGGATGTGGCCATTCACTTATAGGCTGGTAGTGAGAAATGACAACATCCTGCCATCCTGCATTGCCCTCGCTATTACTTCCTCCAAACCATGTATGACAAGAATCAAAAACCTGTTGGAACCTCCAAAGCCGTTATTACCCTGCTTTGGTTTCAAGCCTGAGTTTGTTGTTCTTGTGGATTTCAGTCTTGGATTTGGTCATGTATATGCTGTTGTGATAAGCTAAGTCACGCTTGCTTCCAATTTGTTTGTATATGTAAGAATATTTTTCAGATATTCTCTAGCACTTTTCGTTCTCATGACCACAACAACAACAACAATACACAAACACAACACATCACAGAACCCAGGGCCCTGTTTCAGAAAGAAAGCAGTCTTAACAAACTCTGAGCTTATCCCTGACCTCTGAGTTGATTGAGCCTGAGGTGGGAAACTCAACAATCATCAATGGAACTCCCATACTATGATTCACCATGGCAACAGGTAAATAAAGGCAGAGCCTCCATTTTAATCAGGTGGAGCTAGAAATATGAATGCGTGCCAAGGCGGACCATGATTGCCTCTAAAACATAGAGTGGAAGAAGGATCAATGCGTTAACATTATTAGGCTACTATACAGCGTTGCTCATTCATCATTTACCAGAATTTCCTTAATGAGTGATAAAGTGCTGTAATTCTCCTACAGCCCATTACATTTGTTTTTAAATAGGCTAACTATAGGCATATTTATTAAGCTGTAATGTGCTACCTGATTATGAAAATACGTAGGATATCAAATATAAGACACAGTTTACTTGTGAATCTGTGATTGTAAAGTCACAGTCAAACCCAGCAGGTTATCCTATTAATTATTTTTTGCAGTGGCAAATGTGTCTAGGCTATAGGTTAAAGTTTTAGACGTCTATTTTACATTAATAAAATCATGGCCATTTCGTATTTTATTAAAGCTGTCAAAAGACATTCAGACTATCAGCAGGTAATAATGAAAAACTCCCTTTAAACCTTACTTAGGCCTATTTGTTTCAGCTGCACCACAGTCATTCTTACTCAGAAATAGTCACATTATCTCCATTTGATAACGACGAAAGGAATGTTCCAATCAGTGCGACTTGCGTACAATATGAAATATTAGGCTACTGTTCATTAATCAGTTTTATAGGTTACATAGGCTATTAAACCGTGAATACTGCAGTAATGTTGCCCACAGTAAGTGTTTTCAGTGTAGCCTAACTGTCACAGTGTTATACCTATAAAGATGGACACAGATTTTATTCTGTGCTGAGGATAACTCCACAATGTGCGGAGATCTGTCCTTACATCAATGACGATATTGACAGAATGAGGAAATGAAACTGTGTGTCAGACAGCCGCCTCAGTATGATGTGTATGTGTATGATGTGATCTGTTATTAGATCATATGATTGCCTATGTTTGTTTCAGCATTCTCATTCCTATATTTGTTTACAATTAAAATAATTCTTAAAGTAATTAGCAACTGGTTTAGTCAAGCATTTTGCCCATAATATCACTAAAAGTACTCCACAACATTTTCATATTACAACTTCTCTTCCTTCAGGCAGTCCATGAACACAGATGTTGTTTCTTCTGCTGTTCTCTTCTGTCTTCAAGATCTGCTAACTTTGCTTCAGCCAACTTTATCGTGCTTGAGAATGAAATGAGGTGTGCTCTACTCTTTCTGTGCCTTATCTTAAAGTTGTGTGATCTTCGCAGAGTGCACGGGTTTCTTCTTTTAGTAATGATACATCTGACTGGAGAGAGTCAAAGTGCTGCTTAATCCGAGTTCATCGCTCTTGAGAAATGGCCTCAGCTCTGGAGAATTGTTTGTCAAGTGTAACGTCAATCAATGGAGTGATACATCTTCTTGTCTCTAAATGATCTTTGTTGGGAGTTGCACATGCGCAATTCCTAGTAAAGGTCTACTAGCAATTCAGAAGCAGAGAAGGGCCGGTCAGTGAGAAGCCAGCTAACAGGTCTTCGCTTCAGCTGTACATGTCACCGACCAGCTTGCCAACAGACAGGAGCAGGATGTGACAGGAATGAAAGGGAAATGGCTGGACAACAAACAAGCTGTTTTCGGGCAGTTCAGAGCATTGTTTTCTGTGGTAGATGGGAACTCCCTTTGGGGTGGACTTTATCTCTTTGCAAACCTATTACATGCACAAGAAAGGTATATAACTCAATAAGTGAGAAAAAGGTATAAAAAAGTATAATACCACCTCTTTAATTAAATAGCTTTGGAGGATTGCTTTGTTTTCAGGGACAAGTGTGCAGCCACCTTAGCCAATGCAGCCATCTTGACACCAAAAAACTTCACACATTGATTGACCAGGTGTGTGTCATCTAAGTCCTATCAACTGGGGGTCTGTGGTCTAATTTGTGTCAGTCTGGGGGTCCTTGACATGAAAGAGTTTGGAAACAACTGGTGTAAGGGACCAAACTGTTTTTCTCCTGCCTGACCCTAAACAGTAGCTGGAGTAGGGACTCCAACTCTTAGTCACGTGGGAATATCGTACAAATTTTTTTCAAATTCAGTGAATATCTCCTGTGTTTGTACTTTAGAAAATTTAGTGTTTGTACACAGCCATGGCTTTGTAATAGAATGTAATAGAAAACAACCAAAGTGGCTTGCACCAAACCGACTAACCAGTTTAAAAACTGCATTTCACTAAAGCCAGCCTAAAACTGCACTTGACAGAAAAGCTATAACATCCAGAAATCTTTGTCACAGAGCAGCTCTGCCTGTCTGTTCTTTGAATCAATGAATGAATAGAAAGCTCCATTAAAATGTCTTCATCAGTGTTTAATGTACCAGTTCTACTAGGAAAAGGGAGCAACCACAGAAAACAATGTCCTGTTGAAGTGAACATCTTTGCATGTAATCATTCACTCGTCCTTGAAAGAACGGAGGATTGTAGTGACAGCAATGTGGTGTGACTGTGCAGCAA